>CM076583.1:683511547-683738837 GCA_034641835.2 Pinus albicaulis
AAAGTAGCTATAAATTAAGATTCATTTTATCATATAAGTTAAAATCAACCTAGATTCATCTTAACTCCAGACCTACCAAGAGTCGAAAGGGATCAAATCTCTTGAGATGCAAACCTATTTTAGAATAAAAAGTGATTTGATCCCTCATTCGTAGTTAAGATGGATCTAAGTTGGTTTTATATTTATATTTATAAATAATTATATTATTTTTATTTTATTTTATTTATAGTTTTACGTAATCTCACCTAGTCAAAGTGTTAAACATTATAACATATTTATGGTATTGAGCTAGAGAGCATTTCTCCCTCGACCCAACTAAAAAATGTGAAATGCTAGAAGATTAGTTTTGTATGTGGAATTTGTGGTTTTTTTAAGGATTGATTTTATAAAGAATAAATGTGAACGATTAATTAAAAAATAAAAAATAAATAAATAAGGTCATACATTATTGTCCAATGTGTAGACAATCTAAATTTGAAAGTAAACTAAACTAGTGTAGTTATATAAAGTAAAAGTGTAGTGTACTTAATAAACAAAATGGCTTCTTTTTGCTACAATCTAGTAATACAATTTCTATGAGATTGTGATTTCTTGTTATTTAAAATATTTTTTCGAACCCGTGGGGTTTAGAGTAGTTGGTTTGCATGGGGTTTAGTCCCTTTCATGCCACAGTTTAAAACCTCATGGGGAGGGGCTGAGGAGTGGAAGCCACTTTTGGGGAATAAAACTTCCCAAGGGGCATTCAGGTTCAACCGACCCTCGTACAATCCCAGTGATAAACATCCCATCGTGAGTGGATTGTTCTTCTTCTAACCAATAAACAGGTTGGCCCCAACCTAGGCTCTACCTAGTTACATTTATAAACATCCCATCGTGGGTGGATCGTTCTTCTTCCTTCCAACCAATAAGCAGGTTGGCCACAACCTAGGCTCAACCTAGTTACAAAAAAAAAAAAAAATGCATTTTTGAATGCATAAATTGATTCAAAACTCTTGAAAAACCTTTCAGACACTCAAAATTTACAAATTGTATAACTTAAAATAATGATTCTTAAAAATCTCTATGGAATTTTAGGCAAAATTGACTAGAAAAATAAGCATCAAAATACTTACTTCATAACACTTACCTTGTCATACATATCAAAATACCAAGATTAAAAAAATAAAAATCATAAAAGTTAAATAAATTATAACTTTATTTTAAATAAAAATAATTATTATTATAATTATAATTATAATAATTATTATTATTATAAAAAGAATTAGCCTAATGGGTGTAGAGTAGACATTTTTTTAAGACACTCTGTGGTGTAAAGGTCACCGGTTCGAATTTTTGTGAGAAAATTTCTAACTATGCTAAGGGCTGGTGTGGCTCAGGATGTGTGTGATCCCTGAATGATTTTGACAGCTTAGATGACCATGGGTTGCAGCTACTCAAGCCGCAGGTTACATGTGCTAGTCTTAGGACACACATAACCTATCAAACAAAAAGAGAATTAATGTATGAGTTAAACATTTTTAACCAACCTAGATCTATATTAACATGTGATCTACCAAGAGCGAGGTGAGATCAAATATCTTTCCACTCTAAAAAAAGGTTTGCTCTTAATAGATTTGATCTCTCTCAACCCTTGGAGTTAAGATGAATGTAGATTGGTTCTATTTTTATTTATTTTTTTAAGCTTGGGAAGACTAAATCTTCATCATGTCCAACATATCACCTCGATCCGGGCGGAATCGGTGACTTCACATCAAGGAGTGCCTTAAGAGAGCCCCCGATCACCGTCTATCCAAGACCCCTGGACTAGATTGATTTTATTTTTTAAATGAAAATATTTTATTAATATAGGTTTATTTATTATTTTAATCATTTTAATCAAATTGTTTTAAATATAAATATATTTATAAATTTAAATAAAAGTTAATTTGAAAAAATATAAAAGAATTTGATTTAATTTAACTTCTCCTTTTATTATTTTAATTTCAAAATTTTATAAAATTTCAACTTGAAATTAAAATTTGATTGGATAATCCCATATTACTAATAAATTTAAACAAAAAAATAAATATAAAATAGTAGATTCAGTCCAAGAAAATGAAAGTGTTACTGAAGAGTATTTTGGAATAGACATTCATCACCATTCTTATATTTTTTAAATTTTATTTTGCATGATATATACATTAAACTCTAAAAGTAATTATTTTCCTTTTGTTTTCAAAAGTATTTCCATAAGTATCATAGGGGACATAGAGATGAGCACACATCAAGTAAAATTCATGCTTCACCTTACACAGAAAGTTAAACTATGTGGAATTTTATGCCTTTAAATAGGCTACATTAGAGTATAATACCATGGTTTAAGAATACCATGGAAAAAACCATGGGTTGTCAAAACTTGAAGCTAAAACACCTTGAACCACTAATTTACCTCAATTTTATTTTAGCTATTAATTTTTATTTTATTTTATTTTTATGTAATTTAATCTAGTCAAAATGTTTGTTGGATAAGACATTACAACATCTTTATGTATTTTGACAAAGTCTAAATGTTTAATTGGATAGGATAGGACATTACAACATCTTTATGTAATCTGACGGAGTCTAAATGTTTAACAAGACAAGGCAAGACATGACATTGCAACGTCTCTTCCATATTGGGCAACCATGGAGAATCACCCACCCTTTACCACAAAGATTATTAACATGTAAATAGGCTTTGTTGCAATACCATGGGCCTATACTAAGAATATTCTAGAATATTTTTGGTGATTAAATCTCTACCATCCACCTAATAACTAGCTCAACCATATAAAATAATTGGTTGATAAATGTCAATAGAAATCAATCCATCCATAATAAACATCAAAGCACTTACTTCATACTACATTTCAAGTTGTTAAAATTTAAAAAAATTGTAAAACCAATTGAATTATTATTATTACTACTAGGTCAATATAGTCATGGTTGCATGGTTGCTCCATAGAATATTCATAGTAGTATACAAAAATCAAAGGTTGAGATTTATCTCCAAAGTAGTTAAGTCATTTTTGAACTTTTAATTTAATTGATTAATTTAAAAAACATCATATGAACAAGTGTCATTTGAAGTGAGTTATGATTTGTGAGCATCTCATATAAATAAGCCATGGTATTGTAGCAAAACCTATTTACAGATTATGAATGTCCATGGTAAAGTGGAATAAATCTCCATGATTAAGAATCTTGTTCCATGTTCTTTTAAATGTATATATACTTAACTTATATATTAATTCTTTTTATAATTAATAATTATCAGCCTAGATCTATGTTAACTCTGGATCTACCAAGCTCCAAGAGGGATGAAATCTCTTTTTCTAGGAGCTTGGTAGATCCAGAGTTAAGATAGATCTAGGCTGATAATTATTAATTATAAAAAGAATTAATATATAAGTTAAGCATATATACATTTAAAAGAACATGGAACAAGATTCTTAATCATGGAGATTTATTCCACTTTACCATGCACATTCATAATATGTAAATAGGATTTGTTACAATACCATGACTTATTTATATGAGATGCTCAAAAATCATAACTCACTTCAAATGGCACTTGTTCATATGATATTTTTTAAATTAATCAATCTAATTAAAAGTTCAAAAATGGCATAACTACTTTGGAGATAAATCTCAACCTTTGATTTGTGTATACTACTATGAATATTCTATGGAGGTTAAATCTCTATCATTCACCTAATAATTATTAATAATTAAATTATTAGAAGCCTTATGCTACAATAACCATGACTATATTTTTAGATCCATTTAACTCCATATCTACCAAGCTCCTACAGGGATGAAATCTCTTGAGGTGCAAGCCTCTTTAAGAATGAAAATATATTCCATCCCTATGGGATCTTGGTAGATATGGAGTTAAATGGATCTAAACTGGTTTAATTATTAATAATTAATAAAAAAATAAACTATTTTGTTATATTCTATTTCTATTTATATGTAATTTGACAAGTCAAAATGTTCACATAACATAACAAAACAAGACATTACAACATCTCTTACATAGAGGGTCTATTATTAATAATTAATAATTTATTATTTATTATACTTGCTTTATATTTTTATGTAATTTGACCAAGTCAAAATGTTTACATAACATAACAGAACAAGACATATGGGATCTTGGTAGATATAGAGTTAAATTGATCTAAACTGGTTTAATTATTAATAATTAATAAAAAAAATTGTTTTATTATATTTTATTTCTATTTATATGTAATTTGACAAGTCAAAATTTTCACATAACATAACAAAACAAGACATTACAACATCTCTTCCATAGAGGGCATATTATTAATAATTAATAATTTTTTATTTTATTATACTTTATTTGTATTTTTATGTAATTTGACCAAGTCAAAATGTTTACATAACATAACAGAACAAGACATTACAACATCTCTTCCATAGAGGGCCTATCAATGCAATAATGATTATGTAACCATATTTAAATTTAATTAATAGAGAGAAAAAAACTTTATACTTGCAATATAACAAGATTCATAACCATGAATATTCACTCTCACTTTACCATGGATATTAACTTGTAAATAGGCTTTGCTACAATACCATCGCTTATCAATAACACATGCCCAAAAACCATAACTCGTTTCACAATCAAAATATTTAATTTATTTTATTTTTATAACATTTTTTAATTAAATCCAAAAATAAACATGTTATAATTACTTTTGAGATATATGTAAACCCTCCATCATTGTCACTACTAAAAATATTCCATGGAAATTTCATAGAGATTAACTCAAAGTTTTAATAAAATTAATATTGAGAATACTTTTATATATAGGAACTTGAAATTTATATAATATAAATAATAGTATTAGAAATTAGCATACATCCATTTTAACTAAGGATCTACCAAGCTATGAGGCGAACCAAATCTTTTGAGGTGCAAATATTTCCTCAAGTTTTGCACTCAAAAGAAGTTTGCATCTTGAGAGATTTGATCCCTCTTTGTGCTTGGTAATCCGGAGATAAGATGGATTTATGTTGGTAATTATGAAGAATGGAAGGAAATGAGAGTGAGTATGATAATTATTAAGAGTGAGAAGAAATTAAAGTGCTATGAAAAATGATGTTAGTCAATATAGATGTTCTAGCATGTTCCAAAAGTTCTCATCATCAAGAGGGATCAAATCTCTTAAGATGCAATTGTTTTTTTAATTACAAAATTTGAGTGAAGGTTTGTAGCTCTAGAGATTTTATTCTTCTTAATCGTCTCAAGGATTCGAAGTTAAGGTGAATCCATGATGATTTTTTTTTTAAATGGAAGAGATATGAGTGTTTTATTAAAAAAGAGAACCAGGATCCAACCCAAAACTGTTATATTTCTTTAGAATTGGTAGTATCCCTTGGGCTTTGAAATTAAGCATGGCGACTCAATCCAACCCTCAAGTGAGATCTCTATGATACAAAAAAAAATTTCCCTTTCCAACTAAATATTTTTTCAAAAAACTTTCAAGATCTAAATGCATTTTCTTTCCATTATTTCCTATTTCTTATATTTTTTTTAACTTTTTGTTTTCCTTAGTGAGATGTTTTTTCCCTTTTCCCAACTTGGATCCAATTTGTGTTGTATGGTGGATCCATGGCATTGCTCTTCTGAGAGTGTTCTTTGTTGGCTCCCTCACTTTTTCCATATACCCAATTAGCCTAAGAGATTTTGTTTTCAATCTTACTTCCTATAAACTCAGTGGGGGATCCAGAGTTCATAGGGGTTTGTTGAACTTTTTCCTCCTTTGTTTCTGAATTTGGTGGATCCTCTTTGACTTTCATTTCTTCCTGGTTGTCATTTTCTTCCTTCAACAAATCTTCTTTGTCTTCTTCCTGGTTTTATTTCTCTTCCTCCATATCTTGGATCTCTTCTTCCATGTGTATTGTATAATGTTTTGTCTGAGCACCTTCCCACCATTTGGGCTTCCAGTTACTTTTCCAAGCTCCATTATTCTGCAGCCTCTTGGGACAATTCTTGATTACATGCCCTGTTTCGTTTTGATTATTATTGTAGTTACTGGTTATTGTTCACCTATCTAAATAGATTATTTTCCTTCTGCAATTAACTTGCGACAAATATTGAATAAAACACAACTGAAACTTCACTGAAAAAATGAATAACCACATGAACTGAGAAAATTATGCACACACACAAATAATGAACTCCAAATTTTTGGACAAATGTCCCTCGAAAAACCCTGAAGGGAAAAATAGTTCTACAGATGAGGGTTTTATTATTAATTCTTCAGCAAAAGATTACAATTGGTTGCCATAAAATACCAAACCTACGACAAAATATTTTCTTCACTTCTACAAGTATATCTATCCTTTTGGAAGCAACTCAACCCCTCAGATCAAATTCGACAGCCTGATAGATAAATTTGGCCCTCCTGGAAACTCGACCTGGCTGGGAAAAGTACTCGGCCTCCTCTCGAAAATTTGATCTCACTCAAAAATCAAACTTCCTTAGGAAAATCGACCCTCTTCTAGGAATTTCTTCCTTCCTCTAGAAACTTAGCCTCCTTGATCAATTCGCACTACTATAAATTCAGCCTCTTTGCAGAAAATCGATCTCTCTCTGTCATTGAGAATTTGGAAATCATTGTGAAGATTTTCTCTCCAGAAATTTGATCTTATATCTTTGCTAAATCCCTTCTATTAGTGTCCTTGTGTTGACTTTACGCCCTTCCTATCACTACAATGTTGTGTCTCGATCTCTCACTGATCTTATGTGTTCTCCAAATGACCTATTAATCTCATCTTATAATCTCTCATTAAAGAATCAACAACCATGACCTTATCGCAATTGATGGATAAGATCATCTTGACCACTTCTCATGACTTTTTTGGAAGTCTCTAGAGGAAAATCAATTACCCCAATTAATATTGATTAATTAAGCTATTTCGCTAAGTTATACTTAAGAAAATTAATTAACTTCTTAATTGATTCTAATCAAGGCCTTTTCTTGCAAAACATTTTCTCAATATTTGACAAAATGTGTTTTGTAGCCTCATAAACACAATTTGAGACTAGAATACTTGTCCAAGCTACACAAACCAATAGTCCCTCTTAGTGAGGAAGGTGTTTTGCATACATTCCAATTTCGTCTATGAAGAAGATGACCCACCTTCATACCTTCAAAGCCTTAGTCAAAATATATGTTTTTTTTTTTTGACTTTAACTATTTTGATTAGGGCTAAGAAAATCGATTTTTTTTTTTTTTTGACTTTAACGGTTATTTTGATTAGGGCGGCAAAACTGCTGCCGCGTACAAGAACCATACATTCTGTTTGACCCTTACAGTTCTGTTTTTCAGAGGTCCCTTACAGTTCTGTAACACAAACGAGGGTTTCTTCCTTTGAACATCAACAGATGTCGCCTATGGATTCGGGTGCAGTCTTGCTAGATCTGAGAGACGAGATACCGGGGAATGCCAGATTTGTCAGATCAGTCCTTTGGGAACTGATTTTCAACCTATTTGCCGAAATTGGTGTTGCTTTGACTTTTTTGCTACATAGCTATTATTCCTCATCCTTCTGCTAAATCCCTGAACAGTGTGTAGCATACTTCTGGATGGGCCATGGACGCCAGTGACATGAAGCCTTGACCGAACCTTCTTCACTGATAGGAGGGAGAGAGGTACCCAAACACCAGATGTGCTTCTACCCAGCTCTGGCATCGAGAACAAGGGGACTGGAGATGGAGCGACGGCGGCCAGAGCCCAACGCCAGAAGCTACCTTTCCGGCCGCTGTCCAACCATTGGAGCTCTTACCAGCCTTGAAAGTCTCTTTGGAGCGCACATAAAATGAGTCATTCATGCGAAATGCTTGAACCTGGAACTTGATATCAACATTTCCACAACCTTTCACTTTCTGCCATTTGCATCTATATTAGACTGAGCTTCCCATGCTCTGCAACTATATAGAAAGGTCAAAAATCTTTACTGTTTGAGATGCCTACCAGAGCGAATGCTGGGCGATTGTGACAGAGAGCAATCCAACAGCGCAGCAAAGAGAGCAGAGTTGCAAGTGTGCTGAAATTAAGGAATTATACAGATCGATTCTTCAGAGTTTATTGAAAGAGATCTTTGGCTGCAGGCTGAGCCAATATTGGCTTCCAGATCAGCTTGGCTATTTAGATGCCTCAGAATATGATAAAAGGTAATTTTCCGGAATTTAGTCAGCATGTACCTGATTTTCTTGAGAATGAGCACTAGATGGATCTGTGTTGGAGCCGAGTGGGAATTCAACGCTTGGATGACAAGTTTGGAATCACCGAAGACTGACAGTGAATGAATTTTCCGATTGATAGCCAGAGAGAGCCCCTGCCATAGTGCCAGAGCCTCAGCTCTGTTGTTTGATTCTGAGCCCAGACCCCAATGATACCTGAGCAGAGTGGAGCCATCAGGCTTCAGAAGGATACCTCCCCCACCCGCAGCCCCAGGGTTGCCTTTAGAGGCCCCGTCGAAGAAGAGACAATGATCCTTCAAATCAGCACGCCACTTTATAAATTCCTGTTCTTCCAGTCTTATTTCCCAAGCAGCGTGAGGAGAAACAAGGGAAGTGGGATTGAATTGATAATTTGGGGCAATGTCCTTCAGCCAAAGCTCCTCTTCACTGTCCAGTATTGCTTCATTCCTTAGATCCGGATTAGCATCCAAAGTCTCTCCCAATAGTGCTTTAATTTTGGCTATTATATTGTTTGTAGTACAGCTTTCACCCCTGAACAATCTGTTATTTCTTTCCAACCATAACTTCCAGCAGATGTATTTGGGGATCAACATCCAAGCGGTCTTGAGGAGGTTTTTATTTTTGAGGTTGAATGAGGATAACTTGGTCCACTCGTGAAGGAGATTGGGAATGTTTTTTGGCAGCTCTACTCTGTCAGATCTTGAATTCAGAACCCCCTTCCACACATCTTTAGCAAATGGGCACAGCAACATCAGGTGGGTAGCTGTTTCTTCCTCTGACTTACACAAAGGGCATCTGGAAGGCCCTTCCATTCCACGCTTTCTCAGATTGTCTTGAGTAAGGATGCTGTTGTGAGCCATCGTCCAGCAGAAGAAGTCTATTTTTGGAAGCGATGGGAAGGCCCAAATAAACTTCCATTGCGTTGGGTCAGGGGGTACCTTAGGAACAGCACTCAATCTTTTGTAACCTTCAGAGACCGTGAAAGTGCCAGAATGAGAGCCCCACCCTCTTTTGTCCTTAGCTTTTGCTGAAGTAGGAGATTTTCCTTGGAGCTTGTCTAGCAGTAACTTAGCTTCATTTTGCATTCGATGAGGAACTTCTCCCAGGTTCCAGCTGACCCACATTCTACTAGAATCCTCCGTCCAGGTGGAAATGTCCCATAGAGTTTCCAGATTGTTGGACTGCAGCCAAGTTTTGATATTTGCAAGGCCTTCACTGTGATTCAATGGCGGATTCCCAAGTATCTGGTCTTCCCAGATTCTGATTTTTTTCCCATTGCCAGGGATCCAGTAGAGATCGGATCTGAAATGCTCCAGAGCAGCTAGACAAAGCTTGAAAACTGGGGAGCCTTTGGTGGTTTTTGGTGGCTGATCCAAACATCTCAAGCGCTGACCTTGAAAATATTTCTTCCACAGGACTTTTTTACTCCAGCTAGCTTTCCCAGCTACCATGTTCCACAGAATTTTGGAGCCAAGAGCGAGATTTTGTGCAGCTAGATCTCTCAATTGAAGACCACCTTCCAGGAAAGGTTTTTTAATAGTGGCCCAATTAACTAAATGAAGTCTTCTTTCATTATTTTTCCCCCCTTCCCATAGGAATCTTCTCAGAATACTATCCATTTTACTGAGGAAGGATTTGGGAGCCAGCAGAATGGAATGCTGAAACAGAGGCATACTTGTAAGAACAGACTTCATTAGAATTATTTTCCCAGCAGTGTTCAGCCAGGAGGCTCCCCAGGCTTGTATTCTGAGTTTAAGCTTGTCTAAGAGGGGCGACCAGTGGGCCACTTTAGGAATGGATTTGAAGATTGGAATCCCAAGATATTTGAAGGACTCCCAAGTCTGGCAAACTTTCATTTCAAGGAGCCTAGCTATGTCAGCAAGATCTTTGACAGAACAGTTCCAGCCGTATATTATACTTTTTAAGTAGTTTATCTTGCTGCCTGAGACTTCCTTATAAGTGTCCAACTCTTGCTTAAAAGATCTGGCCGAGTTGATGCTCGCTCCTCCAAGCAGCAGAGTATCATCGGCAAATTGGGCATGGTTTATATCTTTGACATTGTGCACCATTCTGAGGCCTGGTAGTGCGTGGGCTTGTTGACAAAAGTCTAGCTGGAAACTGAGAACTGAGGCTTGGATAGCATAGAGAAGAGGGGACAGCGGGCAGCCTTGTCTTAGACCCCTAGAAGCTTGAAAAAATCAGTAGAGCGTCCATTCACCAATGGCGCAATCCAGGGAGAGGCAATGCAGGCTTTCACCCAATTTATAAAGGATGTTGAGAAGCCCATTTTCTTCATAACAGTGAACAGGAAGTCATGTCTCACTCTGTCAAAAGCATTGGCCAGATCGAGTTTTATCACCATTCCTTTCTCTTTTCGATGGCAACTTGAGTGAACTTCCTCTTGAACCAATACAATATTATCCAGAATCTTTCTCCCTTTGATGAATCCTCCTTGATTCTCCGGGATGATGTCCGGCAGAATATTCTTGAGTCGGATGGAAATGATTTTGGTAATCATTTTATAGCTAGTATTACACAGCGAAATGGGACGAAATCTGCTGAAGTCTGATGCTCCTTTCTCTTTTGGAAGCAAAGCAAGGAAGGCAGAGTTGGTACTGCCTCCTAACTTTGAGCAGTATTGAGATTTCCTGATCATTCTCAGGAGGTCTTTATTGATAATGGACCAGCAAGACTGATAAAACCTTGCTGTGAAGCCATCAGGCCCAGGCGCCTTATCTGGCTCCATACTATCCAAAGCTTGCTTGAGCTCTTCCATGCTAATCGGAGCAGACAGCATATTGTTAACAGAATCTTGGACACAGAGAGGGATAAGATCAATTGGATAGGACTGGGGATCAATAGGAGTATCAACAGGCGCTGTGTAAAGCTCTTTAAAAAAGGAGAAGGCTGCTCTCTTGATGCCTTCAAAATCTTTGACCACAGTATCTTGGGCGCGGATTTCAGATACATTTTTGAATTGCTTGCGAGCTTCGGCATGCTTATGGAAAAAACTGGTGTTTTTGTCTCCGGCCTGTAACCATAAGTTTCTGGATTTTTGTCTCCAATACTCCTCTTCGTCCCTGCTAGCTTTATGGAGGGCTTTTTGTAACTCAAATTCTTTTTGAAGTAGACATTGGGTAACAGCAGAATCCTCCATTGTCGATTGGAGGGCAGCAAGATTTTCTAAGGACTCTTTTCTCTTGGCAGCTGGAGTTTTCAAAGTTTTAGCCCACTCCTTGAGCTTTCTCTTAAGAATCCGTAGCTTTTCTTCCCACACAAAGAACGGGGATCCCGATACTTGCTGGTTCCAGGCTGAAGTTACCACCTCAAGAAAACCCTCTTGTTGCAGCCACAAAGAGCTGAATCTAAAGGGAATGGGGCCAAGAGACCCATCCACGGAGAGCTCGAGACTAATGGGTTTATGATCGGAAGTGCAGTTAGGAAGGATCTTGGAATAGGCCATTAATCCGCTAGTAAGGAAGGAGTTTTGGACTAGGAATCTGTCCAAACGAGCAGCGATGTGGTTGGGCCCCAACCTTTTGTTAGACCAAGTGTATTTTCCAGCTGAGGGCTTGATATCCTCCAGATCCCAGCCGATCATAATGTCTTCTACCCATTCTCTAGCTGGGTCCCTTACCGGAGAACCCCCTTTTTTCTCTTCAGAGGCGAGTGTAACGTTTAGATCCCCTGCAATAATGATGTTTTCCGGATTGTGCAACAAGAGAAAGGAATGGAGCGAGTCCCAACAAGTTTTTTTCTCCGTTGGAGATACTGGAGCATATAGGTTGAACATACTTACTTGTTGACCAGAGTCTTTGTGGAGGAGCTGAGTGAAGATCCAGTAATGGCAGCTTTCTTCACGAGTAAGGTCATATTTGGAGCTGTCCCAGAAAGAGGCAATCCCTCCAGATGCTCCTCTAGCACTGACTGCTATACCGGGGCCTTTGCGCCAAAATTTTTTGCTGGAATGGAGGAGAAGAGCGTCCTCCAGCTTTGTCTCCTGGATGAGAAGGATTTCAGGTGTATGCAACTTCACAATGTCTTTCAGGGCATCTTCTTTCAGCTTGCTACCTAATCCTCTGCAGTTCCAGGAGACGTACTTCATTATTTACTGGATTGGGAAGGGTCGGCTCCTTTTGGAGCCTTGTTTTGCTTGCGCCCAGATCTGGTGTTCATCATTCCTTTGAGAGTCTTCTGGGAGCCTTGGAGGACATCCAGATAGGTTTTCTCCTCTCTTTGTTTCTTCTTGGATTTCCGGCCCCTTGTTGATTTGATAGGAGTGATTTGTGAGCTGTCTGATTCGGAGTCTCTTTCTTCTGATTCTCCCCCTGAGTCAGAGGCAAGACTAATGTGCTGGTCATTGCCTTCTAATCCCCCTTAACCAGCCTCAGTTAGTGGAGCATTTGTTCCTTCTTCGGTTTCTTTCACTTTCTTCGACTGATCTTCAGTTTCTTCATGGTTCTCTGAGACATCCTCCTTTTCGCCTGAGGAGGGGCCTTCATTTGAATCTGGTATGGTCTTGGTACTGGTCTGGGGTTTCCCCATTGGCCCTGATTTTTTCTGCTCGTTGGGCTTTGAGATTACCTTGCCCTTTTTTATTTCTTTCCATCCTTCTTCTTCCTCCTTGTCTCCTGATGGGGCTTTGGGGCAGTTCCTTTGAAAGTGACCATGTTCGTGACAGATTCTGCACTTAAAGGGCAGTTGCTCGTAGTCAAGCTTCTGGAAGTGGTGCCAGTCTCCAACTTTAAGTTTGATGGCCTCTAGCAGACCAGCTTCCAAGTCAACTTCCACGCAGATTCTTGCGCAGGTGTATTGGCCCTTGTTATCAGCTTTGTCGATGAATCTGCCCAGTACGTTTCCTATCTTTTGCAGGGATTGGTAGCTCCAGCAGTGTATTGGAAGATTGGGGAGACGGACCCAGACAGGAACCTCCTTTGGGACATCTACTGAAGGGTCGAAATCGGGGGTCCATTTGTTCAGGAAGAGACCTTGATTTCCCATGAAATAAGGACCGTTTCTGAAAACCAGATCTCGGTCCTCCTTGGTAGTGAATTCAAAGATGAAAAAACCTCTACCTACAGCATAACTTATCACGTTGTTGGGCAGCAGAGGCCTCCAGTTTCGTTGAACCCATTCATCAGTCGCTTTTGATGATGGCCATCGCCCCATAAATTTCCCCACGAGACCTCTGTCAGCTAAAGCTAGAGAGATTTTGATCGGTTGGTCTTCAGGCAGTGAAATTTCTGGAATTTCATCAAGCTTTTTGATGAACTTCGGCACTTCGGGAAGGGCACGTTTCTTTCTTTGTGATAGCGAAGCCGAAATGCCTCGGCGAAGAAGAGGGGTGGGAAGGCTCCTTTGCTATGGCGAGGACCAGTCCAGGCAAATAAGCCACGACCTAAATCAGCAGTACGAGGAGCAAAGTTAACCTTGTGTATTTTAATGTTTGCATTACATTGTTTTAGTTAGTCAGTATATTTGTTACCTGCTCATATGTTGGTATATATTGTAGCTGGACAATCATGCTTTACACACAATCCTTGATGAAGTGTTATATGATGTATATATGCTTGGACCTGTCAGTAGAAACACCAAATTCTGTGACAACTTGATGCAACTTTTATTGTCACAATTTCACCATCGTCTCAACCCTTTGACCGAACAAGGCTATTAGCAGCTTCCAAATCCATATGACATCGCATGTAGCCGTTTTCGCTACTATGTATTTTTCCTATGTAGAACTTCTTGAATTGTGTAGCTTGGGAGGTACTCCACAATCCTAGGAGTTAGGTTTGTGTCAGTTTGCACCATAAAAGGGTTTGTGGTTGAAGAACCCAAGCAGAAGGGGTTTAAAATATAAAAATCAATTATTATTATTTCCTAAGGTCTAAAGGAATAAAGCCCTATATATAGAGGGTTCTTGAGAGGCCTCAGTAAAATATATTTAATAAGGCCCAAGGATCAAGGCTAGAAGAATCAAGTGAGGGAGTATCATTTGATCGTAGAGGCTAGAGCTGTAGCCCAAGGAAAGGCCAAGCTAGTAGGCCGAGTAGGGTCGCTAGAGAAGGCCTAAATCTGATCCATACAAGCATATTTCATCCAAGAGGAAGACAACTCTTAGATTTTGCAGGTCAAAGGAGCCAAGATGGAAGGTGAAGCAGAACGTGAGCCAAGGATTCTTCCTCCATGCCTGATTTTCCTATATTGAAGTAGTTTTTGGTCGAGTTTTGGCAGTGTTTTGGGAATATAGATGAGGCATATTCTCTCTATGATCTTGGCCACACAAATTATGTGTCTATGTGGAGGATCTAAACCCCAGTTTATATGTGATTTGTGGTCATATAACCTAGTGAAAGAATGTTGAGAACGCTTGATATATAGTCCATAACGAAGAGGGATAAAAATGAAGGAGAAGATATGTGGAGGTTTTTTATGGATAAATTAGGGAAAACTTGTGGAAGGTACAAGTGCCCTAATATGAGTCCAAAATCCTCAAGGTAATATGCTCATATCAATGCTTATTTTGACTGATAGAAAAAGGATTTTGACTTGTCTTCAAAGGTGGATGAGTGTTAGGGATGGAGGGTTGTTTGATAAAAATAGTAGTTTATGTGCCTTAGTTGAGGGCCAAAGCCTAGCTCGTAAGTGGGATGAATGTTGTCCCATGGTTCAGATATATTCGCTAGATTTTAGGGTAATGGGAAGGAATTCGAGACCCTATAAACCAAATATCCATGGTTGTGTGAGGGTCGTTAGTCCGTTAGAAAGCTCATTGGTGTGTTTTATAGGTTGAGCAGGCATTTAAAGGAGAGAATACTTGCTTCTAGTGTGAACAAGAGAAATGAAGAAGGGGATAAAAGATTTGGGTATGTTAAGAATAGTGAGGGACTGATATGAGGTTTTTTCATAGACTTTGGACAAAGAATTGAAGTAGGATAAGTATACAGATCCTTGATGATTCAAAGACTGTTAGAGGTTGGATCATCGCTGCTCTAATTCACTAGTTGGGTGTTGAAAAATCAGAGATAAGAGGGCTAGTTGCAAAATCCTTAGAGAGTGAAGGATTGAATGTATGTGGGCAGATTTGAAAGCCTTAAGAAGGGTGACAAGAGCAGTTGATATGTCACTGAGGTAAGGTAGTTTTAGAGGCCCTAAGATCAACCTTATGAATTGACAAGAAAGTTGACATGTGGGAATATCTTTAAGACAACGCACTATTCACAAATGAAGTTGTGAATAATAATTTTCGTATGCAGTACGCAACAACTTGAAGACCTCAAGTGCAGTGTGCATGAAAGGAGCCATGAACTGTTAGGAGGCAGATTATTGGAGCCCTAGTTTAGGAGTTGCAGATGGATAGACTTTAGTGAAAAGTGGGTAGTTCCAAAACACCCAATGAGCAGTCATCCTAATGGAGTAGAAGGGTTGCTAGTGGGTAGATCGATAGCCAAATTTTGGTGACACAAAAGGAGTTGTGATCATTAATAGTGGCAGGTTGAGCAGTTGAAGATGTAGCCATAATGATCAACATATGGGAAGGAAAGAGGACCCACTAGATGTGTTCAAGGTACGTGGACTGAAAGGGTTGTGTGTGGCCACCATCAACAATAGGTCAAGTATACATTTTTCAGGGTAGATTGGTGGTCAAAGTGGCCAACACCAAGCCCTAGTTGTGTCCTTGTATTAGAATGTATGTAAGGGCCATGATCCATAGCACATGATCCCTAAGACTGTTGTATTCTAGATTGTAATATAACAAGTAGAGGGTTTAAAAGTTGAAAATTGTATTATGCACTGGCTGATTCACTGGTGTTTGTAATTTTGTTGTGCAAAGTAGAAGCGTTGTGGCATTTTAGTATGTTCATGTTTGATATTTTAAGTCCCAAACCATATCCTTGAGTGTCATGGAAAATCAACACTACTTAGTCCCACAAACTTCTACTTCCTATTGTACTAAGAAACAACTCTTGATCCCATGGTGAAGCAACACCCTGAAGTGATTTTATGATCCACTGTGTTGCCTGCCCAGTTTGCATCCATACATCTAACCAATCTGACACCATCACCTTGAGCACATATGATCCCATACTTGATAGTGTCACACAAATACCTAAACACATGTTTAGTCATTGTTTGATGCACTCTCTTTTGCTCCACAATGAACTAACTAAGAGATTTTACTGCATATGATATGCTTGGCTTGGTGTTGAATAGATACATGAGAGAGCCTATCAGTTACCTATACAAGGTGGGGTCCACATCCTTCTCCCTAGATGCGTCTATATTCCTCCAATTCGTGATCATGGAGTAGACATGGCTCTGCAATCCTCCATCTCAAATCTCCTTATAATATCAATGTAGTATTTTTCTTGACCAAAGAAAATATCTCCATCCATATGTCATACCTCCATGCCTATAAAATTGTGTGTGACCCTCAAATCCTTGATCTTGAACTCAACTAAAAGATCCCTCTTGCACTCCTCTATGAGCCACAGTGAACCTTTCAATAATAAGTCGTCCACATATAGGATAAGAATGATAACTTCACCCTCAACGACCAAGTAGTAGAGGTTATAATCCGCCTCACTCTTCACAAATCCCAAACCCTACAAGTATATGTCAATGAGCTCATACCATGCCCTGGGAGCCTGCTTGAGTCTATACAAATCTCTATTCAGCCTACACATGTGGGTCTCTTTTTCATGTGCGACAAAGTCCTCCAGTTGTTCAATGTACAACTCAACCTCCAGTTCACCATTCAGGAACATCATCTTGACATCCATTTTTTTCTAGATAAATCCCTCTTGCGAACAAGAGCGATCTCCCTAGTATCCCAACAAATAACTTTAAAAAAAAACCATCTGAATATCTCTTTCCCTAAACTATTAGCATTAATATTATCAAAACTTAGAAAAGAGAGGATCATGCTCTTACTTTCAACGAGATGTTTGATGTAGATGTTTCCTTTGGTCCCGAAGAAGTCCTTCAATGCTGAGAAGAACCTACAATCACAAACATGCAAAGAATCAAAAGCACCTGTAGTATATAATAATTCAAATACCATCTTAACTCAATGATCAAGGATATAAAGAATTGTCATTGTTTTAATGAATCTAAAAAAAACACAATGAGAAAAAGTATCCATATGTATTATCAAGAATATAAAGAGAAATATTACAACCTGAGCCTTGATGTCGTATAGATTTCTCCTGTATGCCTTTACAATCTTCCTCCTTAGTTTGACAAGCTTTCCACTTTAGAATGACCAAAATAAGTTTATCTTCAGTGAACCCTTATGAACCCCTAACCCTGAAGTTTCAGCTCAATTTATAGGAGAAATTGAGGAGGTTTCAGATCCACCAATAGAGGGATGAGATCCTCTAATGAAGGTATTAGGGTTCCTTAATCCAAGGGGATAAGTTCCATGATTGGAGGGATATAGCTCAAACTAGCACGAATCAAGAGGATTTTAGTTGGAAGAATATACGGCCAATTATGCTTCTAGAAGTTACTTTTCACTTTTAATTTCTTTTAAATGGGACGTGTAGGTTTTATCGGAAAATAGAGCGCAGATGTCTGCAGGTAATGTTAGGAATATTCGCGCATGTGCAGGGAGTGACCACAAAAAGCGCGTAGGAAATATTTAAGAGTATTTAAGAGCTTTTTTCTAGTTCCCAAGACTTGGTTAAAGAATATAAGTGTTTGACTTCTATGGAAGCATGAGTATGGATGGTGATAGATCCATATTGATAGTCAAATGTCATGGTGACAAAATGACGTGTAACACCATTTGATGGATCTTCCATCCCATATATGCTACTAATAATATCACATACCGTATAGAATTTTACATGGTCACAAGAGAAAAAGTATGCTAGTAATTTATCCCCTCCTTCTAAGAGAACCCCTTGGCCACGAAGCTAGCCTTGTATTTCTCAATGCTACCACCTACAACGTGCTTGATCTTATAGATCCAGCATGATCCAATCACCATCATGTCCGTCGGTCTGGGTATAAGCTCCCATACATCAGCTGCATGATTGAGAAATATTCCTAAACCATAGCATCCTACCACATTCGTTTGTGTTTGGCCTCCTGCTAGTTGGAAGGATTTATATCTACTAACTGATTGACCAACACCGTGTAGCTAGTGTACCATTTTGGTTGTATTCATTCTCTCGTGCTCGTCCTATGAGTCCCCATAAACTATTGAGATTCCTTGTGTGTCTATTGAACCTCCTGATTCCTCCTACCAAAAATGGAGTTAGGAATATACACCTCCTTGTCCTCCCGGTGCATCTCTTTTATATGCTACATCTATTGCTCCATGCGCTACATAGCCTTAGGAGCTATTACACCTAAAATCATGCTTATACTCATGAGTGTACTCATGCTCTTTTGTTTCCGCTTTTTCGGTTGCTCAACTCTAGGAGCTTCTACTGGCTACTCACATTGATCTTCAACTATTGGAAACTCTATGTATCTCTTGCCCTCCATGAACTTGACATCTCGCCTAGATATAATCCTCTTGGACCCTAGGATGAATATCCTGTATGTCTTCAAGTTTTCATTGTAGACAACAAAGTAATCTCGCTTTGTAGTTTGATCCAACTTCGAACGTGTCTCCTTTGGAATGTAACCATATGCCAAGCTACCAAATATATTGAAATGACTGACATCTGGCTTCTTCTCAGTGTCTGTCTGCTTTGGTTTCATCTTTCCAAGCGCTCTATGTCAGACCCTATTTTGTATATATACTTTCATACTGCCTGTCTCTACCCATAAATAGCATGGGAGATCTTGATCAAACAACATAGCTTTTGCTTCCTTCGAAATAGACTGATTATTTCTCTCAACAACCCCATTTTGTTATGGGTTGTAAGGAATCGTCCACTCTCTCCTGATTCTTACCTTGGTACATAAATCCTGGAAATCCTTGCCATTTTATTCACCTATGTTGTCTGAGTAAAGAGTCTGAATATTTCTACTTGTCACATTCTCCACTAGAACCTTAAACTTTTGAAATCAACTGAAGACCTCATCCTTAGTCTTCAAGAAGTAGATCCAAGCCTTCCTAAAGAAATCATTGATAAAAGTTTCAAAGTACATATATCCCCAAATATATTTTGTTGAAATTGACCCACTTATATTTGAATGCACTAAGTCAAGTATCTGTTGTGATCTACTATCACTCATTGGAAAATATGCCTTCGCAAACTCCCCCTACACACATCTCTGCAAACATCATTATGTTATGTCCTCACTTTTAGAACACCTGTCATAGTTTCACGAAGCAGTTTGAGTGCTCCATGATGAATATGGCCATGGCCCATCCTCCTATTCCATAGCCCCCCCTAATCCCTTGGATTGTTGTTGTTAACTAGTGCCCTAGGAGTGCCCATATGCAACTTGTACAACAAGTTGCTCCTTACTTCAATCACTATAGGTGAACTCCAATCCTTGTGCTTAAAAAACACTTGTGACCCTCTAAAGATAACATCATATCCTTTGTCTTGAAGGATTAATATGGAGATTGAGTTCATACCCAATCTTGGCACATGCAACAAATCATGAATATGAATCTCCTCATCGTTCTCCCTCTGAAATAGAATAGTCTCTCTATCAATTGGGTTGTACTCGGACTTGTTCTACATCTGAATCTGAAAGCTAATGTCCTCCTCCTTGTAACTGGAGAAACACTCTCTAAATATTTTCATATGAAATGGCACTCCACTGTAAATATACCAGACACCCTATGAAGTAGAGATAGATAGGAAAGAGATCAATGTGAATTCATGTTCCATCATGTTGGAGAGCTCATCTGCGTCTCCTGAAGATGCTACTCGCTTCTTTCACTTCTTCTTCCTCTATGGGAAATTGCTAACATAGTGGCCAAATTCGTGACAACCATATAACTTAACCTTTGATATGCCCTTCTCCTCATTCTCTCATTTTGAGTAAGATCCCTTATTCGATCCCTTCTTCTTCCTCTATGGAAAATCGCTAACATAGTGGCCAAATTCATGACAACCATAGAACTTAACCTTTGATAAGCCCTTCTTCTTCTTCTCTCATTTTGAGTAAGATCCCTTATTGGATCCCTTCTTTTTCATTCCCTTTCCTACTCCTTTTCCACCTTCGGTGCCTTGCCACTGTTGTTGGTGTCATTGGCCAAGTTGAGCCTTAGCTCCTCCTAAGTGAAGTCACTCCATAGGCGATCCCATCATGGAAGTGTATCTCACACATAAATCACTTGGACGAGCATACTCCATTCATTGGAAAACCCATTCAATGTTATGTGCACTAGCTCATCGTCACTAGGCTTGTCTCCTACTGTAGCTAACTCATCTCTAGTAAGTTGAAATTTGGTGAGGTATGAAGTCACGTATTTTCCTTACTGCTGCTTGATGGTTCTCAACTTCTCTTTGAGAATAATTTTCCTATTTTTCTAAGGATTTTGGTACAGTTTTACTATGGAATCCCACATCTATTTTGTTGTGTCTTTCTCTGTGATATTTGGAACAACAGGGTCCTTGACACCATCAAGGATAATCCTCTTCACTTTGGCATTCTCCTTTCTGTAGGTGGCTAACTGTAGTGGACATGTTGGTACAACTATAAAATTCTTTGCATACTCTTTATAGTCCATACTCATCCAATAAAAATGACATTTTGGCTTTCAACAGGCCAAAGTTAGAGGCTCTATCCAATCTATCCTAATCTCTGAAAACCTACTACAACCATCTTGGAAATTCTGGAAATATAGAGAAATTGAAATAAGCCTCGAGAATGAACTAATGAACTTGAACTAGGTTAAAATCCTCAACTTTTCTTTCCCTATGCCTACACAAATTCTCCTTCTGCCCGAAGATCCACTTTAATACCATGCAAAATTTTTATTATTACTGGAGTTACTGGTTATTATTCACCTATCTGAATAGATTACTTGTCTTCTATAATTAACTCGTGGCAAATACCGAATAAAACACAACTGCAACTTCATTGAAAAATAAATAACCATAGTTCCTGAGAAAATTATACACGCACACAAATAATGAACACCAATTTTTTTGACAATGTCCTTGGAAAAACTCTGAAGGGAAAAGAAATTTTGTAGATGAGGGTTTTATTATTAATTATTAAGCAAAAATATTACAATTGGTTGTCATAAAATAGCAAACCTCCGACAATTTTTTTTTTCCTTCTACAAGTGTATCTAACCTCCTAGAAGCAACTCGACTGCTCTAATCAAATCCAACGTTTTTATGGCTATTCGATCTTACTCACACATCTATCCTGGCAGATAAATTCAACCCTCCTAGCAACTCGTTGGAAGTATGGCTAATGTGTTCTCCTTGATGGCAACCTGCTTAATAAAGATGTACTTGATGTCAATATATGATTATAATGGAACTCGTGAATATTGGTACATATGCTAATGTTTTGGGAAATAACTCCCTAAAGGTTTTTGGGTCAGCAACCTTCACAGATCAGGGGCATACCATTCAAGAAGGACTCACTTAACCTATCTTTTATGCTAAAAACTAGATTTAACAAGTTGCAAAACTTACCCGAAAGTCCAACATTTGATGTAGATCCCGCGGGGTGCAAACCCCCAGCAACCCTTCATGCTTCGTAACCTGGAAATCAAGAAAGAATGAACACGAAACACTAGTTGTACAACATATATTGTTCATAGATGTTAGTGTAACTCATGTATAATATAATGTAATCAATACTGGATGTTCAATTAACAATCTTTACACATATATAAAGAGATATAAACACGTGAATATTTGGGAACAAGATGGTTCTTCTTATTATAAATGGCATGTACAATAATAGAAAGTGGAGAGATCACCTGAATCCTTCCACGGCCTTCGAGTAGACCGTCCTTTGGATCCGTCTGACCCTCACCTCGCTAGGATTCTTCCAAGATGTGTGCACACAAGATGTCATATAGGATGATCATCATCTCAAGGAAACAAGGGTTTCATGAATATACCTGGGAAGTGCAGGAGGCACGAGAATATCATACTTGAAATAGGGCTCCAACAGAGTATAATATCTATAAATTTTCTCTCCCCCTTAGGCCATACACATGAGGGGATTTTATACTCCCTCAAAGTAGTTTCAGCAGTTGGAAACAGTTGGGCCACGGGCTGGGGTGGTTGAATTATGGGAATAACCATCACCCTGCCATGAAAATAAGGAATTTATATAATTTTTAATGATTTAAATGGCATACGCGGAAAAGTATGAATGGACTCACGTATATACGTGGAAAAGTCTAGGCATAATCGCGTATGGGATTTTTAACACTATTTTTTGTGAATTTGTTCAAGTCTGGGGGAAAAGGGTGCCTAAGGAAAAAGAGACAATCATTATTCACATGAGGGTGAAAAATGATGCTATAACAACTAATGAGGCTATGAACACAAAATTGACAATTTAGAGATAGATAGATAATAAAGGTGAATTTTGAGAAAGTATTCGCGGGTCCTGTGAAGAACGGCCGTGTACATACACAATTTTTTTGAAGAAAAGTCACGTACATAATCTGAACCATGGTAATCTGGATACAGGGGTCCTTACCATGGTATTGGCCCATAGTAATCAAAGCGACAACTGTTATTTGATCTTGTTAAATAATACTAAAGACACTGCCAAGGTATTTACCTGAGGTATTAGCTGAGGAAAATACTATATAGAGAGATGGAGATCAAGGTGTTATATATGCAAGTATCGAGTTGTCTATGAATGATTTGATATGAAACAGATGTGCACCAGGAAGCAAGGAGAAGACTCATATATAAAATATTTGAAGTATGTTGACATGTATACTTGATTGATTTATTCATTACAAATGTCTAGGTAACTAAAAATGATAGATCTATGCTTATAACAATGCTATATTCAGAAGTTTGTAGTTTTGACAGTAAAGGTTGTAGAGAGTGAATTTTTGTTTCGCAACAAAAATTTCCAGATTTATACGCAGGTTTGTTTTTGGATAGTTACATACATACAGAGATATATTTATGATTAGTCACATATAGTTTCTGCGAATTTATTCGGTATGTTGAGATTTATACGTGGGTGTTATGTACAGTAGTCACGTGCATACATTGATATGTTTCATGGGTG
This sequence comes from Pinus albicaulis, assembly GCA_034641835.2. NCBI lineage: Eukaryota > Viridiplantae > Streptophyta > Pinopsida > Pinales > Pinaceae > Pinus > Pinus albicaulis. The sequence continues at coordinate 683,534,952 of CM076583.1, forward strand.
TCGCTTATATTCTTTAGGGTTTTGCGGCGTGGATTAATGATGATATTTGATCAATTATGTTATGATTGTTGTTGTTTGTTGATAATGTATCTATCTTGATGATCTCTGTCTGACAATATTGATATGGTTGATTGTTCCTAATTGGAATATTGGTTAGTTATGATGTTATAGTCTGGTGATCTAGGATTGGTTCAGTGGTCTATGATTGATTCAACGCATGATCCAATGATTGATTCAACATTACACTTATTCATGATTCAGTTTGTAGCAGTTTAAGGTCTGTACACAAGTGTTATATAGAGGAGATTCATACATACACGAGTCTTATTCAGTACAATCGTGTACATAATTTGATTTATGTTGTTTATGATTGGGTTCTACATTCAATGATTTGATGCTTCAAAAATTCAGTTGATTTGTAGTTTTACAGGGTCTCAGATTCAATGTTGTAGTTTGACATGTTTGTTTAGGATTATTGTTGATATGGTTCAAGTTTGAAAATATAATGAAAAGTGTCCTACAGATTGTTTTATGAATATCTAACAAGTGGATCCAGTTTGAAATATTCTGAAAAGTGGTCCACAAGGAACTGAGGGTTGTAGCCTTCACAAAGGAGGTAGGATCTCCCTTCCAGTAGGAGACGGTAGATGAGTTTAAGGGTTGTATGTCCCTTCCAGTGGGTGTTGGAGAATGAGAGAAGGTTGTAGCCTTCTGTAGGTGGGTGCCTACGTATTGATAAGAGTCTGCATCAGTACAAATGTAATGAAGAATATTCTTTATATCATAAGAAAGAAGACATAGACAAAAACAACAATGGTTTTCTCCCACATTGGGTTTCCACTTAAAAATCTTGGCGTTCTATGTGTATTGCTCATTTGTGGTGATTTATTTATGTTCTTTATTGCATACTGAAAAGTAATTAATATGATAGAATACATGAAAAATTAGTAAACTAGATATACATTGATTTATTTCTTTGAAGTAGCGCACATAGGTAGGTTTCTTTAATAACTATAGCGTACATATTTCATAATATAAAATTCAATTGTTTGAGTTTAAAATATTGATTCACCCCACCCCCCCGCTCCCCCTCTCATTATTTTTCCCAACAATTGGAATCATAGCAAGTACCTAAAAATAATATTGATCACTTAAAGGGAGATCCATCAAGATGATCATCCAAGAGGGAGTATCTTCTATCAGGCCACCTTTGTTTAATGGAAATAACTTTGTATTTTGGAAAGTCAGAATGAGAGCATATTTGCAGTCACTTGGAGCTTATGTTTGAGAAATCGTTGAAGGAGGATATCAATACACATCCTCCATTCCCATAGATGATGCAGGGAAGAAACAATATGAGACTGATGCACATGCAGTCAATGCTCTCTTAGGAAGCTTGGCTGAATCAGAATTTGTGAAGGTCATGTAGCTAAATACTACAAAGGGTATATGAGAAAAGATTATCCAAAGCTATGAAGGTGACACTAAGGTAAAAAGTGCTAAAATTCAAATGTTTAGAATTCAATATGAGACTCTTAGAATGGATGATGATGAAACTATTGCAAGATTTTTCCTTAGAGTAGATGAGATCATTAACTCAATGAAAAATCTTAGTGATGAAATAAAATATTCTACCATTGTTGAGAAAATTCTAAGATCTCTAACCTCGAAGTTTGATTCCAAAGTCTTTGTCATTGAAGAAATGTGGGATTTGAATAATCTTGCTATTGAGCAACTCCACGAGATTTTAGCAGCTTATTAAATGAGAAAAGGGGGTCCATCAGATATCAGAGAATGAACATTAAAAACTACATACAAAGGGAAGTAAAATGAAGAGATTAAGGAAACATGTTACATTTCAGACGAAGAAGAAACGAATTTTGTGACGAAAATTTAGGTAAAAATTGATAGGTTTAGAGGTAAGCTTCCTTTTGAATGTTTTTCCTAGGGAAGAGTAGGTAATTATGCTACTAAATTCACTTATAAATAAAATTATGAAGAAGGGAAGAATGATCCAAAAGGGGATGTTAAAAGAAGTTTTGATAGCAAGAAAATTTTTTATACTCATGAAGATAGTGAATATTCTTCCAATAATGAGGATGTTGAATCTTATCAATATTATCAGTTGCTTATGGAATTTGAAGAAAAATGTGTAGAAGATTTTGATGATGTCTTTATGGATGCTCTAGAAGAAAAGGAAATGTGTATGTATAACTAAAATTCTCTAGTTGAAGAAATAACTCAACTAAAAATCTATCTAGAAGAAGTTAAATTAGCTGAAGAAGTTTTGAAGAAACAAGTTCTAGAAAAGGAAAGGCACTGTAAAAATTTAGAACTTGAAATAGTGGGCTTGAGAAAGCAACTTGAGAATACAAGGGCTCTAAATTTTAGATTTGCTAAAGGATCTGAGACTTTAGAAGAAATCATCAAAGTGCAACATTCTCCTCTAATCAAAACAGGCCTTGGATATAGTCCAAATGGTGAAACATAGAAAACTATAAAGTCTTCTAAAACAGGCACAAGAAGCTACGTCAATGCAATAAAAGGAAGCATTCATCATAATTCTAGTTCTCAGAAAAATAATGAAGGATCAAATACTTCTCATGCAAAACAACCTTACCATAATCAAAGAGAAAGGTACTCAAGAAGGTATTATACTCCCAAGTATTCCTACTTCAGTGGTCAATGTTTCACTTGTTACAATTTTGGTCATAAAGTTGTTCATTGTGTTGCTTATAAAACTATTATGACTAGAGAAGCAAGAAAACAAAATAATGAGATAGGGGCAAAGAAATATTCTTATAATATTTTCTCACCATTTCAAGATGAAATTGAATGTTCTCTATGCAATAAATTTGGTCATGAAGAAACTGAATGCGGAAGCAGAATGGGGCCATCTTACCAGCACGAACACAAGATAATATCACCCAAGGTATGGAAAAAGAAAATTTCAGACACTGAAAAATTTGGTCTAGATTTGTATGCAGGAGATCAAGAAAATCTATGGTACATTTATAGCGGATGTTCAAAGCATATGACATGTGACATAGATAAGTTTGTTTCTTTTAATAAAATAAAGAAAGAAAATAATATGACTTTTGGTAATAACTCACCTGTTGCTATCAAAGGGAAAGGAATAATGTTGTTAAAGAAAAAGGCCAAGGCTGGAAATGTATTATTCATTGATGGATTAAGACATAACTTGTTAAGTGTTAGTCAAATGTGTGTCCAAGGGCATGAATTTGTTTTCAAATCAAAGGATTGCATGGTCAAAAATCTAGATATAATTAAGATCATAATAAAGGAAACAATAACTAGATTCAATGTCTATGTCTTAGAATACGACCAAGAGCATTGTTATTTAAGAAAATCTAAAGAAATTTGGCTTTGGCACAAAAGGTTGGGAGACCTTAGATTTTCTCAAGTACAAATCAAGAGGAATGGGAGTAGTTCTTGACTTGCCCAATATCCCTCCACTTGAAAACATCATCTACAAATCATGTCAATTTGGTAAGAAAACCAGAGTTCAGTTTAAGCTAAAGAATGTACTTCAAGTAAGCCACTTGAACTTATTCATATTGATTTATGTGGTCCTATGAGAAAGAAGTCTCCTCGTGGTGAACAAAACTTCATATTATTCATTGATGATTTTACAAGAGTGTGTTGGATTGGCTTACTAAAACGTAAATATGAAGCATTTGATAATTTTAAAGTATTCAAGGCTCTGGTAGAAAATGAGTTAGATCTTAAAATCAAATGTCTTAGATCTGATATAGGAGGAGAATTTATATTAGATGATTTTTTCAATTTTTGTGAACAACACGACATCAAAAGACAGTTTTCCATAGCTAAGACTCCTCAACAAAATGGAGTGGCAGAAAGAATGAACAGGAAAATCCTACAAATGGCACGTGCCATGCTTTATGAGTTAGGTAAACCTCACACCTTTTGGGGAGAAGCAACACATACAATCATGGATATACTTAGCAAAGCTCATGTTTGAGTAAACAATGATAAAACTCCACATGAACTATGGTTTGGTAAGCTTACAACTATCAAACATTTTAGAATTTTTGGAAGAAAATGTTACATAAAGAAAAATGGTGATAAGCTTAGAAAGTTTGAATCTAGAGTTGATGAAGGAATCCTTCTTGGATACCCTTATAGAATCAAGGGATATAATTGTTATAATTAAAAGCTTCAAAATGTTGTTAAATGCATAGATGTTATGATTGATGAAGCATCCACAGGTAGCAAAAGAGAAGCACCAACAGATGAAAAACCTCTCCTTACTACAAGCCAAAAAGTTTTAGGCGACAGAAACAAAGAAGCATTAGAAGAATCAAATGAAAATATAGATACATCATAAAAGACTCCTTCAAGGTATGCTGAGAAAAATCATGCTGAATCTCAAATTCTAGGTGAAAAGGAAGGTGAAGTACAAACTAGAAGAACTCTTGTCATAATGTCTAGTTACGTAGCCTTACTATCCACAATTGAACCTCAAAATGTAAATCAAGCAAGCAAAAATGAAAGTTGGCTTAAGGCAATGCATGAAGAACTTGATCAAATAGAAAATAACCATACATGGGAATTAATACTAAGGCCTCATGATAAAAATGTAAATGGGACAAAATGTGTGTTCAAGAACAAACTAAATGAAAATGAAGAAGTAATTCAAAACAAGTCAAGGCTTGTATGCAAATGTTATGCTCAATAGGAAGCGGCAAACTTTGAATAAAAATTTGCGCCTTTAGCCACACTTGAAGCCATAAGAATGTTTCCTGCATTTTCAAGCTTTCATAACTTTAAGGTATATCAAATGGATGTTAAATCTACATTTTTAAATGGGGATCTAGAAGAAGAATTTTATATTGAACAACCTGAAGGGTTCATTCTAGGCAATGATAAAAATCTTGTTTGCAAACTTAAAAAGGTATTGTATGGATTAAAACAAGCTCCTCGTGCATGGTATTATCATCTTGACAGATATCTTCAACAGAAAGGCTTCACAAAGAGGTATTCAGATAGAAATCTATATATCAAATTTGATGCAGACAAACTTTTGATAATTGTTATTTATGTAGATGACAACATATTGGAAGTAATGTAGAATCTATGAGTCAAACATTTTCTTTAGTTATGCAACAAGAATTTGAAATACCTTTACTTGGTGAACTAACATACTTCCTTGGTCTTCAAGTTCAAAAAACTAAGAATGGTATCTTTCTTTCTAAAACCAACTACCTCAAACAAATTTTGAAGAAATATGGAATGGAAGACTACAAGCCTACATGCACGCCAATGGTAGTAGGATGAAATCTTAGTCAAAATGATGTTTCTCCTTCAGTCAATCGACCGAAATACAGATCTATGATTGGAGCCTTGCTTTACCTTACAAGTACAAGACCAAATTTATGCATGTAGTTGGAATTGTTGGACAATTTCAAGAAAATCCTAAGGAAACTCATATCCAAGCAGTTAAGAGAATATTCAAGTATCTACAAGGAACTCAAGATTTGTGTCTATGATATCCCAAAAATGCAGACTTTGCACGTCATGCTTACACAAATGCATATTGGGCAGGTAATATTGATGATCACAAGAGTACTAGTGGAGGAGCATTTTATTTGGGACCCCGCTTAGTTTCATGGTTCAAAAAGAAACAAACCTCCATTGTTTTATCTACTGCTGAGGAAAAATATGTTGTTGTTGCATCTTGTTGTACTCAACTTCTATTGATGATCCAAACATTGAAAGATATTCAAGCCACTTGTCCTTAACCTGTACCTATTCTTCGTGACAATACCAGTGCCATAAGTATCACTAAGAATCTCGTCATGCACTCAAAAACCAAGCACATTCCAATCAAATATCATTTTCTGAGAGAGCGGGTGTTTAAAAAAAAGGTCAAACTGGAATAGGTTCCTTCAAAGGAACAAGTTGTAGATATATTTACAAAGCTACTTCCACGTGATTCCTTTGAATATCCCAGATAAAAGTTAAGAATGATTCCTACCTCATCACTCTGCTAATTACAAGTATATCATGTTCAGGGGGAGTTGTGACTGTAAATTACTACAATTTAATTTTTGTACGTAGATGGTGTGAAGGACAGTCACAAATATATGTGGTTTCTAAGTTAGAAAAACATGTATATGTCTTAGTGATTGAAAAGGAGCGGCACAGATTCAGGGCAAGTGTCGTATATGCCTTCATCATTTCATCTTTGGTATTATTATAGTGATTTTATGCAGTCTGTTGGTTCAAGGGGAGAAATTTTTATGCCCCTATAGTTCCTTGTTGGCATTATGGTTTACTGAGCATGTCTTGTTGCATATATTTTCTGATGTCTAGATATTTCTACTGTCACTACTAAAGATTTACATGTTGTTGATATGTCACTAGTTATCAATGATGCATGGATTCCAAAGGATAAAGTCATGAATGATGCATATCTATTGATATGATTGATGAGGAGAATGTGTATGCTATGGTAGGTATTGATAATTGGTTGATTATGATTGAATCAATTGCATACTTATTACCATGTTGATGATGCTGAAGAGATTGATGCTACATTGCCTTATCTTACTTCTTGATGAATGAGTATGTTCATGTTGCTTCTATGTTGATGCGATCAAATGTTCATGGTGTAGGTTCCTATATGGTGTTGGTGGTTGCTGATGACTATCATGGTCTTTTTTACCTCATTATTGAGGTCCCTGGTCTTGGTTGTAAAGTTACATATATGTATCTTGATGTAAAAGGTCATGTAAAGACCCATGTTGTAGTCATTATAATATTCAGCCATGTATGGGCTAATGGAATCAAGTCATGCCATATATGTAATCCCATTATTTTGGGACATTGATGTAAAATTTGGGTCAAATATGTAACCCCATTGTGTTGGGTGATTTATGTAATCATAAGTCATTGGTGATAGGAGAGGTCATATTTGGTTGAGTCATAAAGCCTTCTACTTTTAATGTATATCTTTAGAGGGTCCAACATATGCTCAGGAGGAGCATTACCATTATGAAACTTTCATGATTCATATTCAGCAGATCTTACCTACAATGATCAACACTACAAGGGAAGTCCTTCATTCTGCCTAGTTCAACCCTTTGCTTGGAGAGAATCTTGGTGTTTGGAGAATAATGCTTGGAGAGAAGCTTGGTGTTTGGAGAATAATGCTTGGAGAGAAGATTGGTGTGTTTTGAGAGAATACTTAGTGTGTTTTGAGAGAATACTTAGTGTGTTTTGAGAGTATACTTGATGTTTGTAGGTGTTTTTGCAGGTGGTGTCCAAACACAAAAGTGGTTGCCATCAAGACCAAAGGGGGAGATTGTTGGCATTATGGATAATGTGTTGTCTTTGATGGAAACTTGCCTAATAAATATGTACTTGATGTCAACATATGATTATAATGGAACTCATGAAGATTGGTACAAATGCTACTTAGGCTATGAACAAAATTGACAGTTCAGAGACAGATGGATAATAAAGGTGAAGCTTGAGAAAGTATACACGGGTCCTGTGAAGAGTGGTCGCATACATACATAGCTCTTGTGAAGCAAAGTTGCGTACAAAGTCTGAACCATGGTAATCTGGATAGCAGGGGTCTTTACCACAGTATTGGCCCATAGTAATCAAAGCGATAATATTTATTTAATCCCATCAAATAATACTAAAGACGCTACCAAGGTATTTACATGAGGTATTGGCTAAGGAAAAAATGATATAAAGATATAGAGATCAAGATGTTTGTGTGCAAGTACTGGGTTGTCTATGAATGATTTGATCTGAAACAGGTGTGCACTAGAGAGAAAGGAGAAGACTCATATCTGAAATATTTGAAGTACGTTGACATATATGCTTGATTGATTTATTCATTACAAATTTCTAAGTGACTAACAATGATAGATCTATGCTTATAGTGGTGCTATATTCAAAAGTTTGTAGTTTTGACAGTAAAGGTTACAGAGAGTGAAGTTGTGTTTTGCAATGAAAATTTCCAGATCTATACGCAGGTTTGTCTTTGGATAGTTGCGTACATACTTGAATTTATTTCTAAGTAGTCACATATAATTTTTGTGACTTTATTTAGTATTTTGAGATTTGTACGCGGGTTTTATGCATGGTAGTCATGTACATGCGCTGATATGTTTCATGGATGTCGTGTATATGCTCTAGAGTTTTGCAGTGTGGATTAATGATGACATTTAATTAGTTTTGTTCTGATGTCTCTATATTGATGATCTTTGTCTGACAGTATTGATTGGGTTGGTTATTCATAATTGGAATATTGGTTAGTTATGATGCCACAATTTGGTGATATGGGATTAGTTCAATAGTCTATGATTGTTTCAGTACATTACACATATTCATGATTCAATTTGCAATGGTTTAAGATTTGTACGTAGGTCTTATATAGAGGAGGTGCATACATACGCGATTCTTATTCAGTAATGTCGCATACATAATTTGATTTTTGTTGTTTCTGATTAGGTTCTACATTCAATTATTCGATGCTTTATAAATTCAATTGATTTGTAGTGTTACAAGGTCTCATATTTGCTGCTTCAGTTTGACATGTTTGTTTGGTATTATCATTGATATGGTTCCAGTTTGAAAATATAATGAAAGGTGGCCTACAAATTTTTTGATGGTTGCTTAGCAGGCGGATTCAGTATGAAGTAGTCCGAAAAGTGCTCCACAAGGAGCTGAGGGTTGAAACCTTCAAAAAGGGAATAGGAGCTCCATTCCGGTAGGTGCCGGTAAACAAGTTCAGGGGGTTGTAGCTCCCTTCCAGTCGGTGTTGGAGAACGAGAGAAGGTTGTAGCCTTCTACAGGTGGGTGCTTGCATACTGATAAGAGTCTGCATTAGTAAAAATGTAACAAATATTTTCCTTTATATCATAAGAAAGTGGGCAAAGACAACAACAACGATGGTTTTCTTCCACATTGGGTTTCCACCTAAAAATCTTGGTGTTCTATGTGTATTGCTCATTTAATGTGATTTATTTATGTTCTTTATTGTATATTAAAAAGTAATTAATCTATTGATGCATTGATTAAATATAATCATCTGATCGAATACACGAAAAATCAATAAACTTGATATATGTTGATATCTTTCTCTGAAGAAACGTACATACAGAGGTTGCTTTAATAATTGTAGCGTACATATTTCATAATATAAAATTTGATTGTTTGAGTTTAAAATACTGATTCGCCCCCCCCTCCCAATATTTTTCCCAACACTCGCTTTGGCTAGGAAAAGTACTCGAACTCCTTTGGAAAATATGATCTCATTGGAAAATCAAACTTGCTAAGGAAAATCAACCCTCTTCTGGGAATTTCATCCTTCCTCCATAAACTCAACCTCCTTAATCAATTTGCACCACTACTAGAAATTCAGCTTCTCTATATAAAATTGATCTCCCTCTATAACTGAGAATCTAGAAATCACTGTGAATATTTTCTCTTAGGAACTTTGATCTTAAATCTTTATTGAATCCATTTTGCTGCTATTCTTTCATTTCCTTGGCACCCTTTCTCTCTCTACATTGTTGTGTCTCGATCTCTCACTAGTTTTGTGTGTTTTCCAAAAGACCCATTGATCTCCTCTTATAATCTCTCGTTGACGAATCAATGACCATGTTATTATCTCAATCGATGGCTGAGATAATCTTGACCCCTTATCATGAATTTTATGGAATATTTTAGAGGAAAATCGATTTATCCCAATTAATTATGACTAATTAATCCATCTCCCTAAGTTAGGAAATTAATTAACTGCTTAATTAATTCTAATCAAGGCCTTTTCTTACAAAACCTTTTTTGGGTTGTTGTCGCTCCTAGAGACAGCCTTGTGTTGTGAAATACCAGTGCCTAGGACATCTTATATAGCAAGGAGCATATGGTATAACAGAGGAAGTTATCAATAAAAAGCTCCCATGCTATCTCTTGAAAAACAAGGAATATTAATCTGAATGGGACCAAGACCTTCAGAAACCGACACAGAGAAAGGAATACTGAAGAGGCAACATGCAAAACTCCAATGTAAAAGCAACAGACAATTCAGAGACAGCTTACTGTAAAGAGGGCCAATTCGGAAATACCTCACAGAAATATATTATCAGAAGGTGTATGTAGTGAAAGAAATATTGAGAGAATATTAGTTGCCATTGAGCTGATATCCAGATACACAATATCACCATGTAATGGGCTTACCAATTTAAGAATCCATTCATGACAATAGTGTTTTAAAAACACCCTCCCAAAGAAACTAATATAGCAGAAGTATGGTTTAGATGACTAGTGGAACAGAATATCATGCCTGAGCCATATTTAAAGCACTTGACTAATCCGAGCATGGGTATCAACTAGGATAAATCCATACTAAAAATCAGTGAGCCACTCGCATTCCAGAAACATGATACAGGAAAGATGGATGAAATGAAATGATCTATTAAAATAACACATAAAAGAGAGAGTTACAAACTGTGAAATACCAAAGACCAGAATCCTCTTAACAGATGGAACTCCCCCTCACTGAGACCCTATGGGCTCTAAGCCTTCATACAAGAGTTCAACAAAATGTATACAAAAATCCTTTCACTGCATAATTTTCTGATAAAATCTGGAACCTTCTATCATCTGTTCTTCGGGAGCTTTATAGGGGAAAAAGAAAGCTTGAAAAAGGGAGTAGGTGATGAACATTTAATTTGCTTCATTAAGACAAGATGGCGGAAACGTGCACACCCATACTTCTCGATGACTTTGTAATGTTGTATGTACTCTGTTGCCTGCTTACTGAAATAAATGCACTGGGTAGAAGTCTCTTCAGGAACACGGCAAAGAAATAAAATCACATAGACATTTTGTCCTTTCCTGAAAGAAAATGGTGCTGAAAAGAAAACTTTAGGGTATAGTTTTCTGCGAATGGTACCCTCTGCCTTCTAAACCCTGAATTAAGGTTTAAGATCTTCAATGCTGAACGTTGAATTCCTCGATCATTCACTGATATTTCTCTGCTACTCCATTAATATCTCCATCTGCGCAGTCTGTGCTTTGAATGACTCTAGAGGGTTTGACAAATTTTAACCCTGCTTCTTTAATGGAAGTCTTGTCGACATGCCTTCTCAGGCCTTTCTCCATAATTACAGCCTCTAAAGAATGGTACTTTGATGTGCTCTCTATTACAACAATAGAGACTGTAAATCATGGCAGTTTTCCGCCGCTGTAACCCTGCAAAACCCGCAAAATCGTTAGGAAAACCATGCATGGGGATGGTGGATGTGGCGAAATGGTGGAACAATGCAGGGTGGCGGAAAATGCAGCGTGACTGTAGAAGATAGTCATGGTGAAAGTTGGCAGAATGCTAAAACATGACACTTGGGCCTTTGAATGAAATGCATAAGGGAGACGGCAAAAAAACGGGACAAGAACGCGTGTAATGATGATGTGGCGGGAAAACACGTGGTGGACGAGCAATTAATTTGGACCGTCCGATCTCTGGGGGAGATCGACGGCTGAAAATGCGTCGGAGGGTGATGGACCGTGGGCCAGGGGTACGGTTTCCCCGTGTTAACTTCCGTGCAGCTTTGTGGAGCGATCACCGTCGGATGGGCCATTCTAGATCGGACGGCTCACAGCAATATCGCATTGGGTCTTTGTACGAACGATAACGGGCGATGGAGGGTTGTTTTTGAGCCATACACAGAGACACGCGGCAAACAATGTATGGAATCGCTCCGAAAAATAAAATACCACCTACAAAACCTTGCAAAACCTTTTTTGGGTATTGGAGAAAATGTGTTCCATAGCCTCATAAACACAATTTGAGACTGGAACATATGTCCAAGCTACACACAACAATGCATAATATGTGCGAAATTAGAATGAAACATATTCATAATCAAGAGCTTGAACCCATACACAATTTGGTGTTGTTAGGTTGATGTTGACAGGAAAACCCTCGTTAAAATCCATGTCCACACATATTCGAGCATATGTGGTTTTATGGAAATTCTCATATCCTGGGCTGCAACTGTAATATTTTTCTATTGCATTTACAATAGTAACGAACATAGAGAAATTCCAAAGATGTAGGGGAAGCTTTTGAAGTGTTACCCATACTGGAGCTAAGGAGATTGTCACTGTAACTAGATCAAAAGAAGGGGATCATGTTTGCAGGAAGAGATAGACACTACCTGAGAACTAGGGCCCTAAATCCTAGATTGTATTCTTATCCTCATGGTTAGCAAAGAGAACAGCAACAAAAACCCAATCCATAAGGAAAATATTCAAATCTTATTACAAGAGGGGTTTACATGTATTGAAAATTGTTATGAAACCAACTCCAAAAAATAGAAGAAAAGAGAGATCAACGCCTTAGAAATAAGCCACTTCGAGGGGGAAACCTCCTTTACATTACATAAATGAACAATTATATTCTTGGATGATACAAATGACAAAAACTCCTTATATATATAGGAGTCCATGGGGTAACAATATAATCCTAGCCGACTTAACAATAATAATGTAAGGGCACAATAATAACAATATTGGGGTTACAGGGGTACAACAATAACAATAAGGGGGTTACACTAACAACAATAAGGGACTATACTAGTAATATAGGGAGCTAACATGCCCCTCTCCTTAAAAAAAGTGTTGTCCTCAACGCTTGAGTAGCTCTAGGTGCTTCTGTATAAAATTCTCATCCTCCCATGTAGAATCTTCAGTGGGTAAGTTCTTCCACTTGATGAGATACTCTGAAATTGATCGATTTCGTAGCTGTCGAGTTCTTGTTTCCGTGACCGCTTCAGGATCCAATATGATTTTTCCTTCCTCATCAATTTCTGGAAATATTGTTTGAATTGGAATATTTTCACCTATAACCTTCTTTAAGCATGAAACATGGAAAACTGGATGCACTCGTGAAGAAGCAGGAAGCTCCAATTTGTATGCCATAGTACCAATCTTTAGCAACACCTTGTAAGGACCATAGTACTTTGGCAATAATTTATTATCCTTCTTAGCTTGCTTGAGGGACATTTGTTTGTATGGTTGTAGCCGTAAAAATACCCAATCTCCTACATCAAAACTTCTCTCGCTGCGATGTTGATCTCCCTGTTGTTTCATTCGATTTTGTGCCAAATTCAGGTTATCCTTTAAGAGTTGGAGAACTTCTTGCTGATGCTCGATGTGATCTTCCACTGCTTGAACCTTGGAATTTTCTCTTAAATATGATGTGATGGATGGTGGATGATATCCATAAAGTGCCATAAATGGGGTCATTTTTGCTACAGTATGGAAGGAAGTGTTATACCACCATTCAGCGAGAGGTAACCACTTGACCAATTGTGTTTTTTTATCAGATACAAAACAATGAAGATATGCTTCCAAACATTTATTTACTATCTTAGTTTGACCATCAGATTGAGGATGATAAGATGAGCTATGAGCTAATTGAGTACCCAAACAAGAAAATAACTCCGTCCAAAAATTTCCAGTAAAAATGGGATCTCTGTCGCTCACAATAATCCTTGGGTTTCCATGTAGCTTTTGAATTGTGTCCATAAATGTAGTAGCAACTGTACTTGCTTTAAATGGATGAGATAATGCACAAAAGTGTGCATACTTGGTAAGTCTATCAACTACTACCATGATGACACTCTTTCCTTCGGACTTAGGTAAACCTGTGATAAAATCCATTGAAATCTCCTCCCAACGTTGACTTGGAATGGATAAAGGTTGTAGAAGTCCTGGGGTCTTAATTGTTTCCACTTTATTCTGCTGGCAAACCAAACATTCCGCCACAAACTTTTGAATATCAGATTTAAGGCCATGCCAAAAAAATTCTTTCTTCACCCTGTGGTAAGTTTTTAAAAATCCTGAGTGTCCTCCTAAAGGAGAAGTGTGCAATTCCAGAAGAATCTTTTGTTTTAGTTGGGAATTCTTACAAAGATATAAGCGATCTTTGTACCATAAGGAATCATTTTTCCAACAAAATGTATCAGATGTACTAGGATCTTGCTGCAACTTTTGAATGAGTGTCCATACATCTTTGTCCTTCTTCCATTCATCTCTTGCTTCGGTTATCCAATCTGGTTGGATAATAGAAATGGCACAAAGCAATGCTTCCACCTCTTCATTCTTTCTTGAGAGTGCATCTGCGACAACATTTAGCTTCCCTTTTTTGTAGATTATTTCAAAGTCATAACCCAACATCTTTGTGACCCATTTTTGCTGCTCTTCTGAAGATAGTCTTTGTTCCAAAAAGTGTTTAAGACTATCATGATAATTTTTTACCTTGAAGTGTCTTCCCATTAGGTAAGTTCTCCATTTCTTTAGTGCATGCAGTATTGCTAACATTTTCTTCTCATAAATGGGTTTCTGTAAATACTTTCCTTTGATTGGACGACTTTCAAAAGCAATGGGTCTTCCTTCCTGCATTAAAACAACACCAATTCCATTTCCTGAGGCATCACATTCCACAATAAAGGTTTTTGTGAAGTCTAGCGTAGCTAAGACTGGTGCTAGGAACATTGCCTCTTTAAGATGTTCAAAGGCCTTAGTTGCTTCAGGAGTCCATGAAAATGCATATTTCTTCAATAATGTTGTTATAGGTGCTGCTATTCTCCCATAATTCTTAACAAACTTGCGATAATATCCTGTTAACCCGAGAAATCCTCGCAACTGCTTTATGGTTGTGGGGAATTTCCATTCCTTAATGGCTTTAATTTTTTTAGGATCTACCCTAACACCCTCGTGAGATATAATATGACCCAGATATTCCACCTCCTGTACTCCAAAGAAACATTTGAATGTTTTTTCATATAATTGTTTCTCCTCCAATAGTTTGAGCACCCTATCAACATGATCCTTGCAAGACCTGTTGTAGATTAGTATATCATCAAAAAATACTAGCACAAATTTTCTAAGGAAGGGGTTGAAAATGGAATTCATCAACCCTTGAAATGTAGAAGGTGCATTGGTAAGGCCAAAAGGCATGACCAAAAATTCATAATGATGCTCATGAGTTCGAAATGTTGTTTTCAGGATATCTTTTGTCTTCATTCTAATTTGATGATATCCTGAACGCAGATCCAACTTGGTAAAATAAATTTCTCCATGTAATTCATCCAATAATTCATCCATCACAGGAATGGGAAATTTATCTTTAATAGTGAGCTTATTGAGCTCCCTATAATCATGCGCATGCACCATGATCCATCGTTCTTGTGCACCAATACTACTGGAGCAGAGAAAGAACTTTACTAGGTTGAATTATACCGGCCTCTAAAATTTCTGCAATCATATGTTCAATTTCCCTCTTTTGGACATAAGGATATCTGTAAGGCCTGATGTTTGGAGGAACACTTCCTGGAATCAAATGAATAGAATGATCATGATCATGAATAGGTGGGAGTCCTTTGGGACTTTCAAACACCTTGGAATGATTGTCCAGGACTTTTTGGATATCTGGAGAAATAGATGATTTTGATGTTGGAACATCTAGTGAGCATAATTGTGTAATTACGCCTTGTTGTTCTTTCTTCAGAAGCTTTTTCATGACATTAGAGCTTATTATTTTCCCGGCTTCCCTGCGATACCCCGTAATTAGACTTCTTTTCCTTCCGAAAAAAAATAAAATAAAAAAATAAAAAATAAATAAATAAAAAATAAATAAATAAAAAAAATAAAATAAAATAAAATAAAAATAAAAATAAAAATAAAAAAATTCATGAAAATTTCTTGAAAATTAAAAGCTACCATCCCCAAAGATTGTAACCATTGTATTCCTAGTACAACATCAGCACCTCCCATTGGAATGGAAAGCATTGAACTATTCAATACATATTCCCCCATGGTTAGATTGATATTATGACATTTTACAAAGCAATTTATATTTCCTCCATTTGCAACCATCACTTGACATTATGATGCTGGGTATAGGAAACAATTCAATTCCTTGGCTACCTTACAATGAATAAAATTATGGGTATTGCCCGAATCAATCAACACTATTACCTTTTTATTCTTGATGTGTCCTTCTATCTTGAGAGTTTGAGGAGTGGTAATTCCTGCCAATGCATTACACGATATGGTCGGACTCATTTCTTCTTCTTATAGGGTTGGTTTTTGGTGTATACCCTCTTCTTTTTAAGTTTCTTGCTCATTTTCTTCCTCCTCTTCACAATGTATGTAAAATAATTTCTTATCGGCACACTTATGACCTTTAATGTATTTGCTATCACAACTGTAGCAAAGTCCTTTTGCTATTTTTTCTTCTAATTTTTGTGGTGTCAACCTTGTAGGTTGTGGCAGTCTACAAGTAGCAACACTTCCATCTTTATAGATGTGAGTGGTAGGTTTCCTTGTCGCCATAATTTTACATTCAATTTTTCTTGCCAATCTGAATGCCTTCTCCAGTGAATCAGTTTCCCAAACACAAACTTCATGTTGGATGTTATCTCTTAAAGTCCCTATGAAGACATCAATCATGTGTTCCTCTGGAATATCAATTACCCTTATATTCAATTTTTGGAAGTCCTCAATGTGCTCCACCACTTAACCCTTTTGTTTGAGATTTATCAATTGGCTAAAGAAGGTGTTGCTCTTTGTATCCTCATAATGTGTTATCATTTGATCCAGGTGGAATAATCAAGTACAGGTACAAGTGGCCTGAGTACAAGGCTCAGAAATAAAAGTGTTTGGATTGCTTTCAAACCAAGTTCAAGTTGTAGATCTCGTAATTCTGAATCCAACGGCGCAGACGACACTCAATTCCGAGTTCGTATGAAGAAGTTATAAGCGGTCAAAGTTCCAGGTTGACTTGGTGACTGGACAGCCTTAAGGAAGGCACAAATTGGACTTTTTCCGGCCACCGGATTCCGGCAAGCTCAGGCCAGATTCCAGGAAAAATTGTGGCCTGCTTAAAATGACCCCTACGGTCCAAAACCGGATTTTTCAAAATGGCCAGGTTGTTTTTTTAATAACAAAATTTTATTAAAAAAAAAAAGGGGGTGGGGGCCGTGACCCCCGCCACCCCCGTTGGCACACATCACGTGGCATCATATTTCGGTGCCGGCAGGGGTCGAACCTGCCCGGCCATGTGGGCCGACCCCCAAGCGGGCGGCACCACCATAACAAATCCAACCAACACATAACAAAAACCAACCATCGTATATATATATATATATATATATATATATATATATATATATATATATATATATATATATATATATAACATATAATGATTATATGTTAAACAATACGTGTGGAATTGGCTGCGGCCACCCAAGGCGGCCCGACCCCCCCATTTAAAACAAACGTTGGTTAAATACATATGCGTGTTTTCTGGGGAGGCGGATTTGATCCCCTGAACATCCTTTCAACCATTTTCCCCTTTACCAAAGCGCCAACGGATTACTTTGAGTTAATCCGCCCCACGAAAACTTATTTAAACCCGAATTTTTTACCGTGCGCCTAGGCCATGGAGGAACGGAAGAGCGCGCACGGAATTCGAGAATTGTTATTTTTTTAATTGCGGTGTGCGTGAACCATGAGCCCGTAAAGTTCACAAAGCAACTGACAGGCCAACTGATATGTGGGCGAAATTTTGACTTTGTCCAAATGGGACAAATTTTATGTCATTTCAGCACTACTCAGCGCCACGAGTCTGATGGCGTGCTCAATTTCTGCATCTGAGTTTTTTATTTTTTAGCCACTTTTGGAAGTGGACTATGCCGGTGTCAGATTTTCGCATGTGAGCAGTTGTTTTCCTCTTTTTCGATGCCACAAGATTGATGGTGTTTTCAGATTCAGCCGCAGAGAAGCTCAGCCTTCAGCAAATGGCAGCATGAGGTATATGATGTGGATTCCATGTACTTCTTAATTTATTTCTCTTTGAGATGCATTATGTCTTGCAGATCCCGGTTGATACATGAGTTGTGGGATCTTTCTTTGTGTTTTTATTGATGTACTTTCAGCTATGGATTTGTGTCATGTATGAGCCCCTTTTATGCCACATTGGCGGGATGCTCTTATTTGCTATGTGTATTGTTGAGATCCCTTGTTTGCCAGGATTGGCGGGATACTCTTATTTGCTACATGTCAGCTATGGTCATACTGATAGGAGTCTTTCTTTATGTATGAGAGTTCTGCAGTAGAACATCTCTTAAAGAAGTCAAGCCACTCCTGCGTGAGGGCAATTTTTCCTTGTATGTCATAGGGAAAGCACATCCATGTACATCTCTTCTTACAACACATAATGCAGCGGCCTACACCATCTTGACACCGAGGCCCGGAGATGTAGTCCCTCCTGGACGAACTCCGTCATCAAACGACGTGTTCTTATGATTGCTGATCTTGTTCATTTATGTTCCTCTTATTTACAACTGCAGTTGTTCATTTAAGTTCTTTAACGTCTTTAATTAAATGCAATTCTATTTATCAGCCGAATTAAAAGGTCTTGGTTAAGGGTATCAAGATTTTACCCTGGATCAAGTGGTATAGGAGCAGGTATTCTTGCTGATTGGATTGCAGGCGTGAACATTGAACGTTTGCTGAGTTGAGCCATGGAAAGTGTCAAGGACATGTATGAAACCATGCTCAGGGTGTCCGAGAAAGCGGACATATTGTACGAGGCTTACGAAAAACAAGCAGCAGAGAATGAAGAATTGAAGACCCTCCTACACAAAGAGAAGGAGGAAAGACAACAGTTGCAGCTTCAGTTGCAAGCCACAACAGAAGCGTGGGAAGATTGGAAGCGCAACAATGAAATTCTGCAAGCAGATCATGATGCCTTGAAGGCATTCCTACATGAAGAGAAGGAAGAGAAGCAGCAGTTGCAGCTTCAGTTGCAAGCCACGACAGAGGCGTGGGAAGATTTGAAACGCAACAACGAAACTCTTCAGAGAGATCATGATTCCTTAAAAGAATTCCTACAGAAAGAGAAGAAGGAGATGCAGCAGATGCAGCTTCAGCTACAAGTCATGTCAGAGGCAGTGACAGAAGTGAAGCGCGACGAAGGCTTACAACAGCTTTCTTCATTTGTTTTGCAATCAACACCTAAGGTAAACAGTGTTGATTTTTCTTCAGTTTCTTCACATGATATAATTTCAGTTGGAAGTGTGGAGATACCAATCACAGGTACCGGCATGAGACTCCTCAAGAAAATGGGGTACAGAGGAGGAGGACTTGGCATTCGTGGCCAAGGCATCATCGAACCATTGGAGGTTGTGCAACGACCTCGTTATGCAGGTTTGGGGTACATTGACGAAGGATGTTCGAAGGACATCAAAGGCAAACAGATAATGATGAAATCTCCAAGGAAGAGGAATGATAGAGACACTTTGCCATCATTCCACGGCAGTGAACATTGCAGTGAAGGAACCGAGGCGAGCTCCCATCATCATGATGGCACCAGAGACCACCCCAGAAGGTATACTAAGTCTCATTATTCCAGAGTGCATTTTGATTACAAGAATGTTGATAACCATGGTCGTAAAATATGGCATTGTAAAACTTGTTTATTTTGTGGTTTAAATAACCATGTGATTTCTAAGTGTTGGAAGAGGATGGCAGCACAAAGAAGGAAGAGGCACGAAAAGCCTTCTCCCCAACAGGAAAAGAAATCAGTTAAGCAGGTTTGGAGGAAAAAGAACTTTTGCACCCATTGCGACCGAAGTGGCCACCAAAGAGCCACATGCTGGAAACTTCATCCAGAGCAGCGCCGTAAAGACAAAGCACCCGTGCATACACAAGTCGAAAGAGCTGATCGACAAGCAAGTTCGCCACAAGGAGATGATCCACTCGTTTTAATAAATGAGAAGTGGTTCTTCTAGATTGTTTTTTCTAGATATGTTAAGCTTGTCATGGCCATGCTTGTAAGTCATTTGTCGCATTTTTATTATGAAAGTGATGATGTGTTTCCATCACTCGTTTAAGCGACCATGACATTTCTTTTTGGCCTTGTTTTATGAGTCGTGTGTTAGATCTCTTTCATGTAAAAGTGATGATATGTTGCCATCACTTTGAGATGCGACAATTATGTTTTGGTCATGTTGTATGAGTCGTCTGATGCATTTCTTTCATGTAAAAGTGATGAGGAGTTTTTCCATCACTTCGAAATGCGACGATGAGGTCTGATCTTGTAATTTTGTTGAGGTATGATTTCCATTTTGCTGTAAACTTGACCACCGAGTGCATGTTATAAACTCGTGGCAAGTATGGAAATATCTGGGTCATTATTGGTCACATTGAGAATGTAATGTTTGTTGCAGCTTTAGGCAGGTGTTGGCATTCCGATTCCGAAAGACAGAAGTGAAGGAGTCTTCAAGGGATGTGCCTTTTCAGACATTTGCATTTCAGCAGTTGCAGGTGTTGGCTTTGCATCTCGATTCCGAAGTACGTGAGGTGAAGGAGTCTTCATGGGATGTGCCTTTTCAGACATTTGCATTTCAGCAGTTGCAGGTGTTGGCTTTGCATCTTGATTCTGAAGTACGTAAGGTGAAGGAGTCTTCAAGGGATGTGCCTTTTCAGACATCACATTGTAGCAGTTGTACATGATGGCTTTGCATCTTGATTTCGAAGCACGCCAGGTGAAGGAGTCATGTGGGGATGCGCCTTTCAACGACAGTTACAGATAGTTGATGATACGTAAAGCTTGATGATTTTGGAGGACCAAAAGCTCCTCAGTGGGGAGGTTTGATCCAGGTGGAATAATCAAGTACAGGTACAAGTGGCCTGAGTACAAGGCTCATAAATCAAAGTGTTTGGATTGCTTTCAAACCAAGTTCAAGTTGTAGATCTCGTAATTCTGAATCCAACGGCGCAGACGTCACTCAATTCCGAGTTCGTATGAAGAAGTTATAAGCGGTCAAAGTTCCAGGTTGACTTGGTGACTGGACAGCCTTAAGGAAGGCACAAATTGGAATTTTTCCGGCCACCGGATTCCGGCAAGCTCAGGCCAGATTCCGGGCAAAATTGTGGCTTGCTTAAAATGACCCCTACGGTCCAAAACCGGATTTTTCAAAATGGCCAGGTTGTTTTTTTAATAACAAAATTTTATTAAAAAAAAAAAAGGGGGTGGGGGCCGTGACCCCCGCCACCCCCGTCAGCACACATCACGTGGCATCATATTTCGGTGCCGGCAGGGGTCGAACCTGCCCGGCCACGTGGGCCGACCCCCAAGCGGGCGGCACCACCATAACAAATCCAACCAACACATAACAAAAACCAACCATCGTATATATATATATAACATATAATGATTATATGTTAAACAATATACGTGTGGAATTGGTTGGGCGGGCCGCCCAAGGCGGGCCCGACCCCCCCATTTAAAACAAACATTGGTTAAAATAAAACAACGCGGAATTTGGGGAGGCGGGATTTGATCCCCCGACCTCCTTTCAACCATTTTCCCCTTTTTACCAAAGCGCCAACGGATTACTTTGGTTAATCCGCCCACGAAAACTTATTTAAACCCGGATTTTTACTGTGCGCCCAGGCCATGGAGGAACGGAAGAGCGCGCACGGAATTAGAGAATTGTTATTTTTTTAATTGCAGGTGTAGTGGAACCATGAGCCCAGAAAGAGGCAGGCGGAACCCTGATTGAGGCCAACTTTGAGGAGGGCGAAATTTTGACTTTGTCCAAATGGGACAAATTTTATGTCATTTCAGCACTACTCAGCGCCACGAGTCTGATGGAGTGCTCAGTTTTTGCATCTGAGTTTTCGATTTTCCAGCCACTTTTGGAAGTGGACTATGCCAGTGTCAAATTTGCACATGTGAGCAGTCGTTTTCCACTTTCTCGACGCCACAAGATTGATGGTGTTTTCAGATTCTGCCGTAGAGCTGCTCAGCCTTCAGCAAATGGCAGCATGAGGTATATGATGTGTATTCCATGTACTTCTTCATTTATTTCTCGTTGAGATGCATTATGTCTTGCAGATCCCGGTTGATACATGAGTCGTGGGATCTTGCTTTGTGTTGTTTTTGATGTACTTTCAGCTATGGATTTGTGTCATGTATGAGCCCCTTTTATGCCACATTGGCGGGATGCTCCTTTTCATACGTGTATTGTTGAGATCCCTTGTTTGCCAGGATTGGCGGGATACTCTGATTTGTTACATGTCAGCTATGGTCATACTGATAGGAGTCTTTCTTTATGTATGAGAGTTCTGCAGTAGAACATCTCTTAAAAAAGTCAAGCCACTCCTGCGTGAGGGCGATTTTTCCTTGTATGTCATAGGAAAGCACATACATGTACATCTCTTCTTACAACACATAATGCAGCGGCCTACACCATCTTGACACCGAGGCCCGGAGATGTAGTCCCTCCTGGACGAACTCCGTCATCAAACGACGTGTTCTTATGATTGCTGATCTTGTTCATTTATGTTCCTTTTATTTATAGCTACAGTTGTTCATTTAAGTTCTTTAACGTCTTTAATTAAATGCAATTCTATTTATCAGCCGAATTAAAAGGTCTTGGTTAAGGGTATCAAGATTTTACCCTGGATCATCATTCCTTCATAAAAATTGACCAAGTGACAATTTTTTTACGGGAGAAAAGTCATTGATATCATACAAATGTATTTTGTTCTAAATGTAAAGTTGTAATGCGTACCTTTTGTGTGTTTTGCACATTATTGAGATCAAAATATTTCTCCATATGTAGTATCCATGTTACGTGATCCTTGCCATCAAAATTCCTCATATCCATCTTTGAA
This sequence comes from Pinus albicaulis, assembly GCA_034641835.2. Classification (NCBI taxonomy): domain Eukaryota; kingdom Viridiplantae; phylum Streptophyta; class Pinopsida; order Pinales; family Pinaceae; genus Pinus; species Pinus albicaulis. The sequence continues at coordinate 683,557,713 of CM076583.1, forward strand.
ATATGGTGGTTCTTCCATCCAACATTAGAGTTTATGAAATCACGATTAACATTTATTTTGATCTCACCATGTGTTACACAGTAATTTGTCACCGTCTCTGCAATCCCCATCCCGCACATTGGAGGGCTCATTCTGTGACCTGTGAGCAGTGACATGGCATGAAACCACTTTCATGACATCCCTCTGAACAAGAGCTTTCATTGCCCTGAAGACATCTCCTTGTGAAAAACCCTAAAAATGGCCCTTTTAGCATTGGTGCGAGCAGGCAGTTCAGTACCCGCGCCGATGGGGAAAATACTTCAAAGAGGCCGCGCCAGTTGGCGCTCTGTCCCAGAGTCGCACTCGCGCCAGCCAATTTGAGAGGTGTTTTTTAAAAATAAATGGCGAAATTTTCGTCCTAACTGATCCAGGAACTGATATCTATCTTGAGTTGGGAGGTTTGGCTACGGATTTCCATAGAGAAAAAGTGGTTTGCCACCTCTCATGGAAGCTTCCTTGATGATAGGGCCAATCGCATAATTATAGGGATCCCAACTCTCCTTCCTCCATCTATAAAAGCTTGCCCATCTCCATTGCAAGCTAGTCTTCAAGTTCCCAAATTCCCAAGAGCCTTATGCTGCAAGAGCTTCCATAATTCCCTTAAGGCCAATTTCAAGCAAGGAGACTATCGTCAAGAGCTGAAGAGAGAGGTTTGTCCCATCCTTGACAGACTTTTCGAGACGTGTTCTGCTGGCGACCCTCCGAAGGAGAATTCAGCGTCAGAACTATGGTTGTAATTTTCCTTTGATTGATTATTAATGAACGACTATTGGTTATGGTTCCACTCTTGTTGTTGTTTATAATGACGAGTTATGTCCTTTCTGACTGACATATAGTTGCATCTACTGGATTTTACGCTTGCGTTTGTTTGTTTCTCGCATGTGCAGGTGTCCCATCATGGAGATCGTGGGGATCGTGATCTGCCAGAGCTAAGGAACAGGAGCGCCACCTCTTCTACAATGACTGTGTTGGATTCCAGGTAAGCCTTCATCGCTAGTTGGTTCATTTACAATTAGGAACCTGCACTATAGCGTGTGACGATTGTTGCTAGACCCGGTCTGCGCTAGTAGGGTTCGCCTCTGTCCGCAGAGGGGATTTACCTCCACAACAAATTGGCGACTCCGCTGGGGACCGTTGGCTTGTTGTCGTTCGTTTTATAAGCTATAGACGAAGCCTGAAGTTGGCCAGATAGCCTTCGAAACGCTTTTGCTCTGCAATTGCGAAGTAGATCAACGCTGCTTCAGTCAATCTCCGGTTTAGTTTGTAAACTGAACCCTTTGAGCATTGTCTTGTCTTTTCGGTTGATTCTTGATCCTCCTTGCTTGATCAGCTCTTTTGGGCTGGTTCTTTTTGTGAATTTGGGTCTTTGATAGCTTGATCATCACTGGTCTGCTTGTTGGATTGCTTTTTTTTATTTTTGACTGGGAAACTCGACTGGGGCGCTTTTTAGCTTGACAGTCGCGCCCATTGGCGCAAGTTGCTTGTGTATCACCCGCGCCAATTCCTTTCTGGCGCTAGTTACAGCCTCACAGTCGCGCCAATTCCTTTCTGGCTCTAGTTACAGCCTCACAGTCGCGCCAATCCTGTGAGCTGCTAGGGTTTGCTCAGTTTGGAGCTTCCTAAGCCTGATCTGTGTGTTTGGTCTTGATTTTTCCACTGTTTGAGTGTTTTGGAGCCTGGATTGATTGACTGTTACCTTCGTCCTTTGGCTATTTGTCCATTTCCATCGATTTCACATTTTAGCCCTAGGTTATCTAGGTGTTGTTGTCTGTCGAGCCTTCCTTAGGAGTTTTTGGTCTCTTTTGTTTCAGTCAACCTTATGATTGCTTCTTTGCATTTATTTGGTGGTTTTCTATTGTCTCATTGCGTTGTTTGAGTGATCGTTTCCTTCTTCATTCGAATTTCGCTTCGTCTCGTTTTGGGCCTAGATTACACGACTCATTTTGAATCTTTGGGATTATTTCACTTTGAGGGACTTTTGGTTGATTTGAGGTCTGATTGTATGTATGCATTGAGTGAAATTTGCTTGGTTTTTCTCTCTTGTCATCATTTCTCGAATTTCCTTTGCATTAGTTTTCATTTTTTAGTGCATTTTGCTCTGAAATATTAAAAATTTAAAAAAAATCTCTTTTGCTTTGAACTAGTTAATGTGAATTAGATCTTTTCGGTGTTATTAGTGATTAGTGACTTTGAACGAAAAGCTTTTAATTTCCATTAGCTGCATTAGAGGTATCATTGGTTGTTTTCTATTCATTTCGTTGTTGTGTGAAAAGCTCTCAACTCTCTCATAAGTAGCTTTCATCGAATGAAATGATATACTGTGGCATATAGATTGCATTTAAGAGATTTTGAGACATTACATTCGCTAGGGCCTGAAAACTGAAACGTAATTGAAGATAAACTTTAAAATTTACTCAATTTACACTAAGGCAACATTGAAATCTAACGAAACACATTTAGAGGTCTAGGCTAGAGACGTGTTCCGGCGTCTTAAAACCTAGTAGCTGTCGTTCGCCTCTTGGCTTTAGACAGCGCTAGTACGGACTTACGCTCCCCGTACCGTTGCGTATATAAAGAGAGACCCCACTAGGTTTCAATCCTTTATCCTTAGGAAGCTGAGTCTGCCGCCCTATACCCGTGATACACCGGACACAACGTTCGGGGAGATTGCCTGCATGTACGGAAAGTCCTTGGTTGATTTCTCTTTCATTTTGAAACCAAGGTGTATATTGAAGTTCACGGTTATTTGGTACACCCTTTGCCTAGTATTCCCGAGTAGTCATTTTGATCCTATCTGACTCCCTAAATTTGAAAGGATCACCAAGCGCTTGTCCTTTCACGCTTGTGTCAAATCTGAAAGAGATAGAGTCACCTTTTCAACCGTTTCTCGACTCTTAAAACATGAAACGGTGAAGTTTCTTATTTTTCAATGTGGTAAAAAATTAATCACCCACGATCACACGCCCTGTTAGATTTTTCTTGTCAGTCGTTTGATTGTGTGTCTTGACTCTTTTTCAGCCCATGTGCGTGTTTGATCTTTTTCTCTTGTCGTTACTACCACAGTGGCAGAACCCTCGGTTTCGTCTACTGGTAGTCCTTATATGGACGATTCATCAAAGGTTTCCCAATCCTCTGCTGAACCACAGCAGCCCATTGTTTCTGAGTTTCCTGACGGGGGACCGGTTCTTTCTGAGCAACCCTTTGGGGGACCAGTTGAGTTCAATTGGCCCTTTTCCGACCCTTGGTCTGAATTAAGAGTAGGGGCAGAGTTCCTTTCTCTTACATCGGGTTCGCCTTTTATAGCTGTTGTTTTTCCTCCTAGTCCCCGCCGTCTATTACAAGATCTAGCGGCAGGCTCAAACATGAGTGATTCTAGTGAGGAAATCCCAACGTCTAGTGAAGACTATCAGCTCTTCCCACGAAGATTATTTCCAGGAGACAACTCTGAACCAGCCATCATGTCATCATCCAGTCTCTCATTGCCAGAAGGGTATAGATCCTTGGGTCAGATCATTTCCATCGCAGCCTCTATGGGAGTGTCAGCTCCTTCTACGAGACTGGTTTCCCCTTCATTAGGGATGTCTCCTCAAACACCCGTTACTTATGTACCCGCTCGGCCCACTGTTTGTGTGGCCGCCTCTGCACCCGCTGTCACGGCACCCTCCGCAAGGGCTATGCCACCTCCTAAAGACGTTTATTTAGCGACTGCTATGCCGGAGAACATCTCTCTGGAGGAGTATCGGTTGTCCCTACAACAGCCGAACCCCAAGGTTGGACCATCCTCCCAAGATCCCAACCGCTTTTATTTTTCGCACTATGCACAGGATGGTACACCCGTGTATGCTTTTCCAGGTCAGTATGATGAGCACGAGGACATTTTACATCTACCCGTTCCTGAGGCTCACCTCCATGCTCAAGGTTTACCTTATAACCAGGCTTACAACCCGCTAGGGCAACCTTTCCAAGGCCAACCTTCGGGCCAACCTGGCTATCCTTATGACCCACAGGGGCAGCCCGTGCAAGGCTATCCTGCGGGCCAGCAAGGGCCATCGTACGGTCCGCAAGGACAGTATTACAACCCTTCCGGTCAACCTGTGCCGCCTCAGTCGGGGTACCAACCGGGGCCGGTCTATGGTCCTGGGGGGAAAATCCAGCCTTCTCAACCCATGCAACCTCAGTATCCTGTTAATCCAAACGTTGCACACCAGCCAGGACCATCTTATGGTCCTGCTGCAGGTCAACCCGGTTACCAGCCACCACCTGGCTCTATTCCTCCACCAGGCCAACCGGTCTATCCGGCACAACCTGGTGTTCCGCCTCCAGGCCAACCGGTTCATCCAGTACAACTTGGTGCTTCTCAACAGCCAGGTCAACATGCACAACCGCCACAACTTGTTTATCTGGGTCAACCTATTAACCCAGGACAGCCCGCTCACCCAGGTCAGCCTGCTCAACCAGGGTAGCCTGCTCAACCAGGGCAGCCTGCACATCCTATTAACCCTACACAACAGCCGACCTATTCGATGCTGCAACCTAATCCACCGTTGCACCCTAATTATCAGGCTCAGCAGGGTTCCACCTATCAGCAGCCCACTCAACCTCAAGGCGGCTACTATTCTCATGGTCAATACCGACCGAATTATAGCCAGCCCCAAGGTTCTAACTATCGTCCTCAACAACCCGGTTATACCTATACTCAGCAGCCGAATCCAAATGCTGCTTACATAGGGCCTACTTCTAACCAGGGTCCATACTCTGGTTATCAACCCCCGTACGCTGGTTACCAACAACCGAATCAAGCTGGTTATAACACCTATACCCCCTACGGTCAGAATCCTGCTGGACAGAACCCATGGGGGCAAGGATATTCCCAACCAACGTGGAGTACAGGTACTGGTCCTTACCTAGGGCCAGGTATGCCGTCTAATCCGCCATTTCCGTTCCTGGCTATCTTGGAGTTACCGGATGTTCAAAATTAACGAATGATCCAATACTGCATAATCCTTATTGGCCTCCGGTTCCCACCAAGGTGCCCTGCGATTGCCCCAAGTTTGAGGGAAAAGCTGGGGAGGACCCCCAAGCTCATGTGATGACCTACCATCTTTGGTGTTCGTCCAACTCTTGGGTGGATGATTCAGTTCGTCTACGCCTCTTCCAACGCACTTTGACTGGCGCTGCAGCTAAGTGGTATATCGAGTTGCCCCGTGGCATATTTCAAGATTTCAATATGTTAGCCATGGCTTTTCTGACTCATTTTCAGTTACCGGTTCGCTATGAAGCCGGGACACACCTCCTGACTTCTTTGAAGCAGGACAAAGCCACCCACATTTCTGATCACATTCATGAGTGGCGACGTCGTCGTAGGTTGATAAAGTTTCATATACCTGATCAGATACTAACTCATTGGTTCACCACCTCCTTTGTTAACAAAATCGCCCAAGATATTGCTATGGGAGCATGTGTGACTGAAGAACAAGCCATAGCGCGTGCCCAATATCTGGATCTTGTATACTCACAGTCTGGCACGCTGTATGATATTTTTCCTGATGCTCCACGGTCTGGAACCTCTAAAGCTCCACCTACCCCAGCGGTGGATGGTGTTATTGGTTCCGTGTCTCAGAATTCGAAGAAATCTTCGAATGGGAAGCAGAAGTCCAATCCATCCAATAATTCTGCTCCTCCCGCCCCTACCGATTCTGGAAAAAATGCAGAGGTTAACGCCGTTCAGGCCAATCCTACGGAGAAAACCTCCAAGGGGAAAAAGAAGGGCAAAGGTAAATCCTAATCCGACGCCCCAAAGCCAGAATCCAAACCTCGTACTGAGGATGGTTCTCAATGTAAACTGAGGTACCCCTGCCTCATTTGTGAAGGAGACCATTATACCAAGGATTGTCCATGACAATCTGAAGTTAGTCAACTTATCAAAGGCTCTAAAGGGACTCCGGAAGTTCTTAAAGAACCATTTCCATCTCAGCAGATCCAGATGGTTGAACAACCTTCACCATCTGCACCATTTGGGTCCCAAGTTTTTATGATGAATGGTGTTGCACCTATCTTTGTTGCCACACGTTCTAAGGATTACAACGAATCGCGGTAGGCACCTGGGAAGGCAGTTGCGGATGGACCACCTCCCCCACCTGTCTCCGGTTCGTTGGAGATTGAGAAGCCTACTCCTGAACCTATTGTGAAGCCACCTTCTAAAGGTGTTCTTCGAAGATCTTCTTACAATCCGAATGCCCATGCCGCTCAGCACTACAATATTGTTGAGGATTTGGCATAGGCGCCTTCTGCTATGTCTGCACTATAATTTCTTCAAAGTTGTCCTTCGCAACGGAAGGCTTTATTGTTTGCAATCGGTGGCATTGAACCCACCGATTCGAGTCTTCTCACCTTCGACTTAGAGAATTTCACCCCCCGACTTCCACATCAGATCGCTCTTGTTATTCAAGTTGGGATCAACGGTCTTAACATCCATAGGGCCGTTGTGGATGAATGTGCCTCTACCTGCGTCATGTCGTCCGCTTGCTGGAAGGCCATTGGCTCTCCGGCCCTTTCGTCATCTCCCAATGCCCTAGAGGCATTCGATGGTCGGGAATCCAAACCCCTGGGTGTTCTCGAGAGTCTAGTGATCACTTTACAGGGGAAGACTGTCAACGTAGAAGTAGAAGTGGTTGACGCCAAGCTCAACTACAATATACTTCTCGGCCGCAGCTAGACTCATGCCATGATATGCGTGCCATCCACCGTTTTCCGACTTCTTAAGTTCCCTCACGAGGGAAAAATCGTTACGGTGGATCAGTTGTCCTTCTTCACCTCCACCTCTAAGAACAACGTTCCATACGTGGATCAAATCCTGAATCCCCCTGACAGTATAGGACTCGGTCTCTTCAAAGACCCCGTCCTCATGGGTATTTTTCCCGCACCGCCACCGCACACCGCTCAAGTTAATATGATCTCCAGGACTGATGACCCCTGGCTCATCCCTACACTTGAGCAGGTGTTTGAGTTTGGAGAATCGATGCCCTTAACTCCAGTAGAGATTAGCTACTGTGAAATCGTTGCTGCATCTGATCCTCCCCCGCCTCAGCATGCTCCTTTGAGCATGGCTTTAGACATCTATTCTCAATCCCCCTGGCTTGGCAAGGCCGACTCGTCGGATCCTCTTAAAGAGACTTTTCCTTCCGATGAAGCCATCATTGAAACTATGTCTCTCGAGGAGCTGCCTTGGGGCTATGGACATCATCGTTCCTCTTTCATGCCTAGCTTGGGGGCAATGTCAAATTTTCTAGAGCGTTATGCATCTCAGGTTCCTACTCCTCTCCAAACGCCCATCTTGACGCACGAGGTTCTTTTGGAGGGAAACCTGAGTAATATCACTCAAACCATCCCGATCAACATATCCGTTAAACCGGGGATCGTTGAGAACATACACGTGGGAGTGACTTGTTCTCCTGATGAGATACAAGTCTATACTGATATTTTTAAAGAATTCAGAGATGTGTTCGCCTGGTCCTACGAGGAAATGTCGGGGATTGATTCCAATATCGTAATGCATGAGATTCCAACCTACCCTGGTGCGAAGCCCGTGCGCCAATGCTTACGCCCAATGCATCCTCGTAAAGCCGCTGCAATTAAGGCAGAAGTTGAAAAACTTCTGAACGCGGGCTTTATTTATCTCATCCCCCTCACAGAATGGGTTTCTAACATTGTTCCTGTCGATAAAAAGCAGGGTACTATTAGGGTCTGTGTTGATTACCGCGATATTAATCGCGCCTATCCGAAGGATAACTATCCCACTCCATTCATAGACCAAATCATCGACGAATGTGCCGGAAGCGAGATTTATTCCTTGATGGACGGATTTTCCGGGTACAATCAGATAAACATTCTACCTGTTGATCAACACAAGACTACATTCATCTGTCTGTGGGGTACTTTCGCGTATAAAAAGCTCCCGTTCGGCTTAAATAACGCTGGAGCTACTTTCTAGCGTGCGATGTCTTACGCTTTCCATGACATACGCCATATCGTTCAGCCTTATCTGGATGACTTTCCAGCTCATTTAGCTAGGCGAGAGGACCACCCTGAACACCTCCGCCAGATTTTCCTTCGCTGCAGGCGCTACAATATCAGGCTTAATCCTCATAAATGCGTATTTTGCGTAGATTCTGGCCGTCTTTTGGGATTCATAGTCTCCAAAGACAGAATTCGCCTTGACCCTTTAAAGTTCGAGGCTATCATCAATCTCCCATCACCCTCCTCGTTATATCAGTTGAAGAGTCTGCAGGGAAAAGCGAACTTCCTTCGATGCTTTATCCCGAACTACGCCGAGGTGGCCAAAGGATTCACACGCCTATTAAAGCAGAACGTTCCCTTCCATTGGGACGAAATTGCTCAACAATCCTTTGAGAAGCTGAATACGTTACTTGTTAATGCTCCTTTGCTTTGTCCTCCGAACTACCACCGTGATTTCACTTTGTATCTCGCCGCCGCGTTTAGCACCATAGCTATGGTTCTGGTGCAGGATGACGATGATGGTAATGAACATGTCGTTTATTATCTATCACGGAACCTTCTCAACACTGAAACACGTTATGCTCACGTCGAGAAGTTGGCGTTATCCGCAGTACACGCTGTACAACGTTTTCGCCACTACATCCTCTTGCGTATGATAACAGTGGTTTCGGATTACAACCCCATGACATATATTCTCTCTCGACAATTACTGGGGGGCAAATACTCCAAATGGATTGTTATCCTGCAATATTTTTACTTAGAGTTCACTACTGCTAAGTCAACCAAATCACTTGTTTTCGCGGATCTTATATGCTCACTCCCGACAGACACCACTCCTTCACACTCCGAGGATCATATCCCGGACGAAACTCTTTTCCTTATCAGTACTTGCGACCCTTGGTACAACGACATAATTGTGTATCTTCAGACCTCCACATTTCGGTCTGAGTTGACTAAAGATGCCCGACGTCGGATTCGGCAGCAGTCTCAACCCTACCGTATCGTAGGAGATACCTTATACCGCGTTGGAGTAGATTTGGTGCTCCGTCGGTGCCTAACCTTGGAAGAGGTTGCAAGGGTCCTAAATGACTGCCACAGTGGCGCCTGTGGTGGACATATGTCCGGATATGCCACTGCCCAGAAAATTCTGCGAGCAGGTTATTTCTGGTCGTCAATATTCAAAGACTGTATCGTTGCAGTCCGCCAAAAACATCACAAAACACTACACACAACGCATTAGGAAACAAGCACCTAGGTACATATGGTACACTTCACTTCAGCAGTTTACAAATCCTGGTTGACAATTAAATGAGCTCAGTTTAGGAGACTAGATTGAGAACCAACATTTTTGAGCACCTAGGTACATATGGTACACTTCACTTCAGCAGTTTACAAATCCTGGTTGACAATTAAATGAGCTCAGTTTAGGAGACTAGATTGAGAACCAACAGGAATCAAGAAGGCTCTTGCAGCATAGGGATGTGAAAGCTCTTGGGAACTAGCTTGCAAAGGAGATGAGCAAGCTTTTATAGATGGAGGAAAGGGAGTTGGGATCCCTATAATTATGGGATTGGCCCTATCATCAAGGAAGTTTCCATGAGAGGTGGCAAACCACTTCCTCTCTATGGAAATCCGTAGCCAAACCTCCCAACTCAAGATAGATATCAGTCTAGGAATTTGTTAGGACGAAACTTTCGCCATTTATTTTTAAAAAACACCTCTTAATATGTTTGGCGCGGGTGCGGCTCTATGACAGAGCGCCAATTGGCACGCCCTCTTTGGAGGATTTCCCCCCTTGGCGAGAGGGTTGAACTGTGGAACCGCGCCAATGGAAAAAGAGCTATTTTTAGGGTTTTTGCAGGGAGATGTCTTCAGGGCAATGAAAGCTCATCTTCAGAGGGATGAAATGAAAGTATTTTCAAGTCTTCTCTCTACTCACAGGTCACGGAATGAGCCCTCCAATGTGCGGGATGGGGAATGGCAGGGACAGTGACAAGCTGTGTAACAGTTGGTATTCACAAATCCAATTGGCACCTCCAACTGTTCTCAGCTCTATGGGCCTACCGGACGTCTGCAAAGAGTGCAACTGGATTCACACCATTTCAATTGGTGTATGGTATGGAAGCAACTCTTCCGGTTGAATGAGAGATTCCTTCTTTGAAATTAGATGTGGAACTTCTACCCGACACTTCTGCCGAGGAAGAGCATCTTTTGTATCTGGAACGGTTAGATGAAACCCGTCGTTTGGCTACTTTAGTCATTGAAGCACAAAAGAAGCGGCTCAAAGCTCACTTTGATCAATCAGTTTCTCCACGTTCCTTTGTCGAAGGGGACCTCGTCTTCCTATACGATCAAGCGCATGACAAGCTTGGGGCTGGTAAGCTCCAACCCATGTGGCATGGGCCCTATATAGTTAAACGAGTATTGAAGAATGGGGCTTATGAGCTTATAGATTATGAAGGAGTACCGCTGGAACAGCCCAGAAATGGGTTGTACCTGAAAAAATACTACGCCTGAAGTGATTTTTGGTGTGGTGTGTGTACATAGGTGTGTGTTTTTCATTTGTGTGCATGTGTGGTGTGGTGTGTGATGTAAACATCTTTCTACTGATCGGGTCTTCCTGATTGTGCAAATGTCCGTCAATCCGTTTGTTGGTTTCGCGGATGGTGCCTCCCGCAGTACCAGGAATCTGTCTTCGGCAGCCTGGGTAATCTACGATCCTGCTGGTGAGTTGGTCAACCTGCAAGGTGTGTGTCTAGGACGTGCTACAAATAACATCACGGAATATAGTGCTGTATTAGAATTATTAACTGAGGCTGTAAACCTTGGTATCTATGAATTACTTGTGTATCTAGACTCACAACTTGTAGTATTACAGCTTAACGGTCATTATTCAGTCAGAAACCCATCCATTTTACATCTGTATCTGCGTATTCGTTTACTGGAAAGAAATTTTGACTATATCACATATCAACATATACCCAGGCATATGAATACACTAACAGATGCAGTAGCTAATTTGGTTTTAGATAGACATTTGCGCAATTTATAAAACAACATCACATGTAAAAAGAAAGATCCATCCAGAAATAGATATGTTTATATATAGATATCGAAATGTTTACATGGTGTGCGTCGCATAAAATAAAAAAATATACATGTTCGTCTTAATACATCCGGAGACGACATGTCTCTCAAAAAATATGCATGAAATAAACCCTAGGTGTCTAATCTGCGTGGTGCTCATGATAACAAGTCACCGCACGCACTAGCCGTCTCAGGATGCGGTGGAGGCGACTAGGCACTCCCACCGTATGTCTCTGGTATGCTAGTGTGACATCTGCCAGCTGGGCGTAGTCTGGAATCCCCCGGGAAATCCCCTCGAGGTTCTGGATCAACTCTTCCCCCTCGACACCCTCCGCCTGAGGGTCAGTTGCGGGCTGAGTTCTCCGTGAGATAGGAGACATACCGGCAGGTCGCTTTGGGCCGACATCTGCATACACATAACAATTGTCTTTAGAACAAACATGTATTACAAAAAAAAAATCATAAATCCATAAAAATCAAAAATATGATCTTACCCAACTCCTCGTCCCAATCATCTCCCTCCGGGAGTGGAAGATCTGGATCACCAGTGAAATCGGTTCCTGCATATGGCCAGTCTTTGACTACGATCAACTGACGCCATAGCCACCCAAAAAACTCTGGCCTCCAGGACATCTGTTGGCCTCCCCCCGCTCTGGGCATCAATGCTTCCCAGCGAGCCATTCTCGGCTCTCGTGGTATCGGCCCAGCTACTATGGCCCCTTGGCCCTGGAAGATTGGTAGTCGTTTCAGAATGAACGATACTAGGATAGAACCATAGCCAAACTGTTTCAGTTTGGCTTGCTTACATTTTGTCAGCTGCCTCTTCATGTTGACTGTCACTGCTGTGGCCCAATCAAATAGTGTGGGACTCATACACTCAGAGGCGAGTATGAGTTGGGCTTTGGTAGCTTCATGCGGGGCCTGCGCTCCTGCAGCCCACGTAATGGTGTGTAGCACTACTCTGAGTGCTAGATCCTCGATAGTGTGAATGTCTACCTTTCCGCTTCCAGATCCGGTTTGTGCCCCTGGGCACACCCTCGCCATTACCTACTCCATATTTTCACCAGATGGTCTGCTCCCTGTCAATATGGGTACCGGACCTCTGCGCGACAGTCCGGTTATGAAGTATATGTCAGAAACCTCCAGTTCCAATACTTGATCCCGTAGCTTGAACACTTGTTCATCTACATCCCAAATACTGATCAGGTACTGTAGAAGCTCAGGTTGAGCTCGTAAGCAAGGTGTCAGGAAGAATTTCTTTAGCCCACAATTTCTAAGGGCATTCATACAAGTTTCATTCTCCATGGCTAATTCATCCTCTTCCCCATGCTCCCGCTCTCTCCATTCAATCACCATTTTTCTCGGTTGCCTGCATCAACATGATCAGAACCCTTGATTAGATCTCTGTCATGCTTAAAAATTCACTTAAATTACTCATAATTCAGAAATTTTTGGCGAAAAATTCAGTTTCGCCGTTGGCGCGGGCCCTGTGTATATAAAAGCCCATTGGCGCGGGTCCGTGCCCGATACTCGCGCCAATGGGCGGAGCCCTAAATTTTTAAAATCCTTCCACGGAAATCTAATGAGCAATGGAAAACTATTAAAAAATGGATTAAAATGGAGTACAGGGAAGCACCTCTTACCTGGAACGAACGAGAATCTGAATAGTACCCCGGATCAGCCGCAATCGCCGTCAGAAGTTTGCACACCAAACGGACCATTGTTGTTCTCCAATGAGGTAAATAGTAAAAGTAATTTTGTTTTTACCATTTGAGACTTATTTATAACTTTTTGAACTCTAATTAGGTTTAAAAAGTAATTTTTTATCAATATTTTAATATATTTTGTCGGAAATGGATTTTACGCTTGCCTCTGTGTGCAGCAACAGGTTTGTGCGCGACTTAAACGGTGAAACGAGTTGTATTTTATACTTTTTCGGACTCGGTAAAAACATGAAAAAGTCACTTTGGAGTCATCTTTCAGCTCTTTTCTGACTCTCTAAACATGAAAATATTTCCAAGGCCCTTGTCGTTTCAATCTCGTTAAAGTGGACACGAAACGACATCTACCCAGTATACGTTTACCCCTTTTTCGGGCTGGGATAGATTATTTACGAAAAAGGAATACCCTAGCCTATCGCAACTAGGAGGTTTTCTCAGAGCAGGTTTTCAATTTTCTGATCCGAGAACGATTACTAAAAGGACCATTGGAGTTTACTTTACTTTTCCCATTGCCTTGTCAAAAACTCTCAAATATGAAAGATATTCAGTTCTTCCTTTGTCAGACTTGTTAAACCTTGATGACATCGGATCCAGTCAAAATGACGTTCTCCGAGTTCCTCCTTCCTAGGACTCGTTAAATGCACTAGGATGGATTCGCCCGAAGGGCAGACTTATATTACAAGCATATGCTATCCCCTTCAAGCTTGTTATAAAAAATTAATTGGGGTACTCGCCAGAAATGGTGGGGGAAAAATGGAACCAAAGATTGTGCCGTGGTCGTTGAGATGTCGCTCCCGTGGAACGGGAACTTGTCTCTGCATTTGTGTCGGGTTGGGGACATCTCATCTCGTTTTTCACTTGCTTCCGTGGGTTTGGGTAATCCCTTTTGACCTCTCATCTGCTCTTTTCCTCATCACTATGACCTCTGATCTTTTGATGTCAAATACTGCCAAGTCCACTGTCGTGTCGTTCATATGTTCAAGAGAAGTTGACCTCTGCAAATACCAACCTTCCTCTGATTCTCATCTGATCGTGGTTCACAAAAACATTATGTTCCTCTGTCTCGTGTCGATGATGTGGGAAACACTATGGCCCACCTTCCATCAAGGTCACTTCCTTTCGACTCCAGCTCATTATCCGGGAAACTGATCTAGAGACTCCCTTCTGGTGCCTTGGAGCCTGCATGCCTCAATGGCAGGTTCTTCGCATTCGACGCGAGGTTTTCATCATTGACCTCCAATCGAGTGATTCTACGGGTGTTCAACGCCAGCTCATTGATTCACATGCCGTAGATTGTACCTGTAGTACCTTGAGGGCCATTGTCATTATTGGTGGTACCTATCGCATCTGTTAACAGCTTTCATCATTGGCTAGTAATCAGACGATGTTCTTACATGTTCGACTTCAGCTCACATATTCGCATGCTTGAACTTATACTTCGTTCGGGTCGAGATGGAGCGCAAGACCCTGGATTGTGTCTGTTGTAATCCAGGCTGCGACTTTGTGGATTATTATGATTGATTACATGACTCACTTACCGGATGGCTGCGACCATACTCGAGTGTTTATTTATCGATCCTCACCGGATGGCTACGTCCAGCCTTGATCTGATTATTGTATACTCGTTATGGATGGCTGCGCCATACCGCATATATATCATGTATCCGAGATATCACTTACTTTCGCGTGCCTTTTCCGATTTGGTGGGAGTTTTCAAAGGACACGGTTTCGTGTAAAGCATTTCACTCCCTCTCTCTCTCGGCCTATGCTTTAGGGCATCTATTACACAACAATTTACCACCATCCCCGCAACTTTCGAACCGCACATTGGAGGGCTCATTTTAGACCAGACATGGATAGCTTGAAACCACTGCTGACATAATTCTAACAAGAGTCACTGTTCATACATCTTCCTGTGAAAACTCAAAATGGCCTTTAGCATTAGAAGTGGAGCAGGGAAGTTTAGTACCCGCGCCAATGGGGAAAATACTTCAAAGAGGCCACGCTAGTTGGTGCTCTGTCCCAGAGTCACACTCGCGCTAGCCAATTTAAGAGGTGTTTTTTAAAAATAAATGGCGTAAGTTTCGTCCTAACTGATCCAGGAACTGATATCTATCTTGAGTTGGGAGATTTGGCTACGGATTTCCATAGAGAGGAAGTGGTTTGCCACCTCTCATGGAAGCTTCCTTGATGATAGGGCCAATCCCATGATTATAGGGATCCCAACTCCCCTTCCTCCAATAAATGCTTGCCCATCTCCATTGCAAGCTAGTCTTCAAGTCTTCAAGTCTTCAAGTTCCCAAATTTCCAAGAGCCTTACGTTGCAAGAGCCTCCATAATTCCCTTAAGGCCAATTTCAAGCAAGGAGACTATCGTCAAGAGTTGAAGAGAGAGGTTTGTCCCATCCTTGACAGGCTTTTTGAGACGTGTTCTGCTGGTGACCCCCTCCGAAGGAGAATTCAACGTTAGAACTATGGTTGTAATTTTCCTTTGATTGATTATTAATGAACAACTATTAGTTATGGTTCCACTCTTGTTGTTGTTTACAATGACGAGTTATGTCCTTTCTGACTGACATATAGTTGCATCTACTGGATTTTACGCTTGTGTTTTTTTTGTTTCTCGCATGTGCAGGTGTCCCATCACGGAGATCATGGGGATCGTGATCTGCCAGGGCTAAGGAACGGGAGCGCCACCTCTTCTACAACGACTGCGTTGGATTCCAGGTAAGCCTTCGTCGCTAGTTGGTTTATTTGCAATTAGGAACCTACACTATAGCGTGATTGATTGTTGCTAGACCCGGTCTGGGCTAGTAGGGATCGCCTCTTTCCGTAGAGGGGATTTACCTCCACAACAACCCGTCTTTCCGTGCTTCAATAACCGGAACAACAAAGCGATAGGTTTCATCCAAATTTTTGAATAAGGTGCAGACGCTCGTCTAGGGAAGTGTTTGCTGGGACGCAATGGCCACCGAGCTAAGGTATTGTCACCTCAATCCAAGAGTAGCTTCTATATTGTAAACCACCAGAAAGGAGGATCCGTTGCATACTTAACTCGAGGTTTAGTATGCCCAAAGAGCCGAAAATAAAATGAGATGCCAACGTACTCAGGATCCCAATTTGATATTGAAGCATGCAGAAAAGAAATGACCATGCCTAAACTCGGCCATTGGCTTGAGGATAGCTATGACGTTGAGCTGCCGTGACACAACACCCCAACTTGTAGTCAACTCCCACCATGTAATGCCAAAATAACCATGATCGGTAACGATGGCTTGGGGGACGCCAAACCTAGCAATGATGTGATTGATTATGAATTGAGCAGTTGTCTTACCGTCAGCGGCAAGTAGGCATTGCTTCAACCCATTTGGTGAAGTAGTCAAGGGCTACGATAATATAAGCATGCCCCCCGACCGAGTGAGGGTTACACGTCATAAAATCGACGCCCCACTTCGCAAAGGGACCAACGGTAATGACAGGATGAAGGGGTACGAGGGGCGCACGCATCTTACGCTAATAGATCTGGAAATCATAACATTTACGAACGACGACAATGCAGTCCTTGAAGATAGAAGGCCAAAAATAACCAGCACGAAGAATCTTCTGTGCAGTGGCATAACCAAACATGTGACTGCCACAGGCGCCACTGTGACAATAATTTAGGGCTTTCTCAGCTTCCTCGAGAGTCAAACATCGGCGGAGTATGGAATCCACTCCGATGCGATAAAGCGTATCTCCGACTATACGATAAGGTTGCGATTGGTGCCGGAGGCTTCGGCGGGCATCCTTCGTCAACTCAGATCTGAAAGTAGAAGTCTGGAGATAGACGATGATATCACCGTACCAAGGATTGAGGGTGCTAATCAAGAAAGCTTATCTTTCCGGTGCGAAATCCTCGTGTGAATCCAGATGGAGCAAGAAAGGAAGGAGAACAAATCACATTAGCAGCATCAATGACTTTCTGATTTGCAGACAAAGGAATTCCAAATCGAACTCTAAGGATGACAATCCACTTCAAGTATTTTCTCTCAAAGAATTTTCGAGACAATATATAAGTCATATGGTTGCACCGAAATCACCACAAGATTTAAAAAGAATATAATGACGAAAAGAACCGCCTTCGAACCACAAGCAACGCTATCTTCTCGACATGTGCATAGCATGTCTTCAGGATTGAAAAGGTTACGAGATAAGTAATAGATAACATGCCTATTACCGTCATCATCATCTTGCAAGAACCATAAATCGTGCTTTCGAAAGCGAAATAAATAAAGAGAAAAATCAATGACGATAATTTGGAGGACGCAGCAAAGGAGCATTGACAAGTAATGTCTCCAATGCATCAAAATACTTCTGAGAAATCTCATCCCAACAGAATGGGACACCCTGCTTTAATAATCATGTGAACCCTTGAGCCACTTCTGCATAGTTAGGTATGAAACGGCGTAGAAAATTAGCCTTTCCGTGCAAACTCTACAACTGATGCAATGAGGAGGGAGAGGGGAGATTGATAATAGCCTCAAACTTGAGTGGATCGAGGCAAATTCTGTCTTTAGACACGATAAACCCCAAGAGTCTACCGGAATCAATGCAGAAGACGCACTTGTGCGGATTAAGCCGAATGTTGTAGCGTCGACAACGAAGAAAAATTTGACAAAGATGGTCAGGATGATCCCTATACTTAGCTGAATGAGCCGGAAGGTCATCCAGATAAGGCTGAATGATGTGATGAATATCGTGAAAATCATACAACATCACTCGTTGAAATGTGGCCCCAGCATTCTTTAAGCCAAAAGGGAGCTTCTTATATGCGAAGGTACCCCAAGGACAGATGAAGGCAGTCTTATGTTGATTAGTAAGGACAATTTTAATCTGATTATAACTAGAAATACCGTCCATGAGGGAAAAAATCTCACTCCCGGCACAGTCATCAATGATTTGATCGATAAAGGGAGTAGGATAATTATCCTTGGGACAAGCTCGATTGATATCACGATAATCAAAACAGACCCAAATTGTTCCCTGCTTCTTATCCACAGGAACAATATTAGAGACCCATTCTGTCAAGGGAATCGGATAAATGAAACCAACGCTGAGAAGCTTTTCGACTTCACCTTTAATGGTAGCAGCTTTTCTACGGTGCACTGGACGAAGACGCTGGCGAACAAGTTTCAAACCAGGGTAAGTAAGAATTTCATGCACCACTATACTAGGATCAATGCCGAGAATTTCTTCGTAGGACCATGCAAATACATCACGGAACTCGCGGAAAAGGCTAGTGTAAGCTTGTACTTCATCTGAAGAACAAGTGACCCTGATATGGATGTTCTCGACGATTCCCAATTTAAAGGAAATGTCAATAGGCATTGTCTGTGAAATATTACTCAAGTTACCTTCCGAAAAAAACTTCATGTGTCAGAACAGGCATTTGAAGCGAAGGAGAAGGAACCTGAGATAAAAATCGCTCAAGACATATAGACATGGCCTCAAGACTAGGCATGAACGAGGAACAATGATGACCATCATCCCACGATAGATTTTAGAGAGACATGCATTCCACGATGGCTTCATCGGAGGGAACACTTCTTTCAAAGGATTAGGCAAATCTGAATCACCAAGCCAGGGGGATTGATAATAAATTTCAAGAGACATGCTCAAAGGAGCACGATCAGAGGACGAAGTGGCTAAAGCCGCAATGAGTTCACAATAGTCAATCTCAATCGGACTCAACAACATCGAATCTCCGAAAGAATCGATCTATTCAGGTGAAGGGATAATCCATGGATAATTAGACCGAGAGATCATATTGACCTGAACAGTGTTTGGTGGAGGAAGGGGAAAAATACCCATGAGGGCAGGATCCTTGAAAAGACCCAGCCCTATGCTCTCAAACGTTGTTCTCGAAAGAAGAAGTGAATAACAACAATCGATCAATAGTAAAAATCTTTCCTTCGTGTGGGAATTTCAAAACACGAAAGAGAGGATGGAACGCACAGCATGGCGTGAGTCCAACTGCGCCCAAGGAGAATATTGTAATTGAGCTTAGCGTCAACTAATTCAACCTCGACATTGATTGTCTTCCCTTCCAATGTAATCAGAAAACTAGCGAGAACACTAAGAGGATTAGAGTCCCTTCCATCAAATGCCTCAAGGGCATTTGGTGATGCATTTAGAGCTGGAGAACCAATGGCTTTCCAGCAATCAGATGACATGACGCACGTAGACACACCCTCGTCCACAACCTCCCGATGGATATTTAGACCATTAATACCAACTTAGATAATAGGTGCAATCTGATGCGAAAGTCGTGGGACGAAATTCTCTGAATCAAAAGCGAGAAGGCTAGTATCAGTAGGATCAATCCCGCCAATCACAGACAACAAAGCCTTCCATTCAGACGGACAACTCTGAAGTACTTCTAAAGCGAACATCGCAGATGGTGCCTGAGCCAAATCCTCAACAATACTGTAATGGTGAGCAACACGAGCATTGGGATTGTAAGAAGACTTGCGGAGTACACCTTTGGAAGGTGGTTGTACAACGGATTCAGCGCTGGGCCTTTCAATCTCAAGAGGGCCAGAAATAGGCAGAGGAGGAGGACCACCAGCAATCTCCTTCCCCACTGCCTGACGCGATCTAGTATAATCTTTCGATCAAGTAGCAATAGAAATGGGTGCAGAACCGTTCATCATGAACACTTGAGAGCCAAATGGGGCAGAGGACTGAGGTTTCTCTACCATCTGGATTTACTGAGATGGGAAAGGTACTTTAAGAATGGCCATAGTTCCTTGGGTGCCTTTGAGAAATCGGCTCACTTCAGACCGTCAAGGACAGTCCTTGGTGAAGTGCTCATCATCACAAATCAAACAAGGGTACTTGGGCTTGCGTTGAGAACCATCACCAGCACGAGGTTTCTGAGAATCTTGTTTCGGGGTATCGGCTTTGGCCTTACCTTTACCCTTCTTTTTACCTTTAGAAGCGTTATTTTCTGGATTGGCTTGAACGGCATTAACTTCTGCGGGTTTGCTAGAATTCGAGGTAGATTGAGAAGCAACATTGTTGGAAGAAGTAGACTTTTGCTTCCCAAAGTTCGATGAAGAAGACTTCTGAGAAGTCTGAGATATGGAACCAATAATACCATCGATGGATGGAGTCATTGGGGGTTTAGAAGTTCCAGGCCGAGGAGCATCAGGCAAGGTATCATACAATGCGCCAGTCTGAGAGTACACAAGATCAAGGTACTAGGCATAAGAAATGGCTTGTTCCTCGGTCACACGTGCTCCCATAGCTATGTCTTCCGCAATCTGATTGACAAAGGAGGTGGTGAACCAATGAGTCAGAAGCTGATCAGGAACCAATGAGGTAAATCCTCTATGCGGACAGAGACGATCCCTCTAGCCCTAGAGTGGGTCTAGAAAAAAAAATACATGCTAGAGTGTAGGTTCCTAATTACTGAA
Source organism: Pinus albicaulis (assembly GCA_034641835.2). NCBI lineage: Eukaryota > Viridiplantae > Streptophyta > Pinopsida > Pinales > Pinaceae > Pinus > Pinus albicaulis. The sequence continues at coordinate 683,578,032 of CM076583.1, forward strand.
TGAAAAGAGGACTCGGTAGATCGACCTACTTGGAATCCAATGCTGTTGTCACAAATGTAGTGGTGGTGGCCTCTCTCTCCTGCCTCGACAAGTCACAATCCTTCTGCAGTCATGCTCGGATACCTACACATAGATCAACAAACAAGAACAACATATGACATAATAACTTCATTCATAACTACTAGCCAATCAAAGAGGGCTAAGAATATTGCATTAAACAAACGATATAACACAAAATGGGAACCAAACAATAGTCATGTATATGAATTGATAGAAGTAAGAGTTACAACCAAAGCTTTGACGTCGTAGTATCCTCCAACGGGGTTTAGCCAAAGTGCATCTCAGATAATCGTCAGGGGATTCGGACAGGATGAGGGATACTCAATCAGACTTAGAGGTACAATGCTCCTGAATCATACTTCCAAGGAAAAAAATATTCATGATCTCCTAAACATTAGTTTCTTTGTTGAAGTCCTCCTAGATGCCAAACTTTAGTTTTTAGTTGTCTATCCCCTCTGCTTATACATTGATATTGTTTTTTTCTTCCAACTCTCCAAGATTCCACACTTTATGTTATTGTTTCCCATTTCCTTTGTTGATGCAAAGTATTTTAGTCAACTCCACTTCCTTGTTGGCTATCCTCCATTTTTTGTTGTACTTTATCTTGGATGTCTTCCTCATTGACATCCACGATCCATCAATATCATCATCAACCTATATCTTTAGACAAAATTCACTATTTTTATCCATAGGTTGTTGCATATCCTCCTCTGGTATAAGATTTATAAGAGTCTTATTCAATTATGGTTTACATACTCCCTTGTCAACCTGTTGGCCATACTTTGAATTCCTCTCTTTATTGTCACTAAAGACAAATTCCTCTTCTTCTTGTTTTGATTTTACATGTTGAATATGAAATCTTTCACTTATTATCCTTTCCTACAAGAAATTCAACTCTTCATACAATTCAATAAAATTATTTGGAATTGTACTTGTATTCTCATCACTTGGATTATAAGCAACCAATCCTCCAAAATATCCATTTCATCTTCATCTATGCTTCCTTCATTGAGCATTCCTTCATGAAGTGTTTCTTCATCTTCTACACTTGCATAATATCCATGAGATGATGTTGTTTCACCTTTATTTAGAACAAAGTTTAAAGTATGGTTTATTTCAACAATTTATTTGTCAAATCCAACATATTCAAGTTCAACAAACACATGCTCATTCAAAAATCTCTCCATCTCAACCATTTCTTCATCGACCTGTGCAAGCACATCATCTGATTGTTGGTCATCGGGCTTTCAAACCTGCAATCATACGCAAAGTGTAAGATTAAAAAACATAACGCTCCTCATTTGATGCTTCAACCACCACATCTCCATGTTAATCCAAAATATTCCCATTGTTCATCAGGATGTCAATAAATCTCTATTCAGTATCTTTATCTTTCTCTTCATCAGGGAATAAGCATTGCTCAAAAACATCCATTTTATACTTAGCTTCTCTGACTTATTCCTTCAATGTGTCATACATCATTTGCCTCAAATTCACCTGCAATGAATTCCAACTCACCTTCTTCTTCTTCCTTTTCCAACCATATGTCTTGTCTTCCTGGCTTTCTTGTAGCAACTACTTCACTTGGTTGAGTTCTACTCTTAACTAAACCATCTCCTTCTCAAATTCCTCATCATTCATTCTCTTTATGACAGCTGCCTTGGCACTCCTTTTTGTCTGATTGTGACTCCTCTTTGAACCCTTGATATTACTATTAGTAGCCATCCTTTCATTATTTTTTGGATTCCCATTGTCCACTTGTGAGATACAACAAGCCTTCTTCGTATTTGTTGTCACCAGTACCAAATCAACCTCCTCGTATCCTTTTTTATTCTAGTTCTTTGAAATATAACCTCTTCTTGATTGCCTATGTTGCTCAACTGGCTTCTACATCTTCAACTGCTCACTTCTCTAGTTCTCCTTTGACAATTCATGTTGTCCTCTTATTCTGTCAACAATTTCATCTTGTTGTTGGGGTTTTGTTTCTTCTCTTGAGAGCTTTGATTTCTCCCTCTTTCTCTGTCATAACTTTGCTACTATAATGACTACTACCAATCTATTACCTACGAACATGACTTCTTATGACCAAAGTTAACATAAAAAACATTATATTTGCCTTTATAATATTTGTGCCAAGATCTTATCTTTAGTAGTATCCACTTTACTGAACCAAATGTCTTTCAAGAGCACACATGCTTTGCACTTCTTCAAAAAAACCCTCTCTAAAACATATCAACTTCTTCAATCTACTGCAATCAACTCTAATTTACAGTTTAAAAAAATTAACCCCTTCCTATAATATTGAAAGAACCTTGGTGTTATTTTTTCTTCTCTCAACACTCTATTCCTACAATATTTAATCAAACTAAAATGAAAAATATTTACTTTCCATGCTTCCCAAATCTGAATTATTGCAACATTATTTAATGAGAAAACCTACTCCTCCTTTATGTGCTTTATATATTCACTTGTGTTGTCTCTACCTTCATTGTTGCAGTCTTTTAATATCCTCTCAATTCAGAACATTCTTCCTTTGTGCTATCCAATGCCACTGTTAGTTATATCATTGCTTCACCATTTCTTTGTTTTAAACAATTCATTTTTTGATGTCTGCTATGCTTGTTTGCTTCATTTTCTATCACTATCATCAAATTTCTTCAATTATTCAAATAAGAAAGTTTTAGTGTGCTCTGACACCAGAAATGATGCAGGTTATCAAGGTTGACCAACATTTTCCCCTCCCATGCATACCCAATTTTCAATGGGATAGGCGCTTCCCTCAATCCACTAGGGAAATACATCACTTTTTAAATTACGATGGTTGATAGGCTTATAAATAAATAAATAAATACACATGGAAGGATTTATTTTAAACAAAACCACTATATTAAGGAATGTATGTCCAAACTTGGGCAGAACCACAGTAGTAAAGACCAATATGTGTAGAGCTCCCTTTATTCATCCAACAAGAGAGCGACAGTACATATCTATAACAAAAATCATGACTTTGGAGTGGAAAAGAGGAGGAGTACACTTTATACATTAATATATGGGGGCGTAAAGGGAGGAGTTCTCTTTATACCTTTCAATTAATCATAGGCCCAAACCTATTTGTAGCCCCTTTCTTCTTAACAAAGCTCCTTTCCTCAACGAGATATTACTTCACAACCACAAGGTATGACCACCATCTTGGATCCCAATGTTTATTAATAATCATATCTTTCTCACTTTCAAATACTTCGGGGATGGGAATGTATCCAAAACTTAACATGGCTCATTTTCATCTTCTTCAACCAACGCCTTTGGAACCACTTTTTATAATATTTAAGCGCCTAAAGCTTAATAGAAAAAGGACCAATAAACCACACTCACAACCACAAATTCATTCATCGACATTTTTATTTGATGCACAATTCCCTAGCACCAACGCTTATGAGGAGGGTATATATGACCACAACCCGTGACAAGAAATTCATCCCCCAACAATTTAGTACTGAGTCACCCCGACGGTTATGTACCGAGTCACCCTTTTTATTTATAGGGAAGAATATTTGGGATGGGAATATTTCTTGTTAACTATTGCACTCCAAAATCTATCGCGACGATAACTTTTTGTCTCAGTGCTTTGACATCCTCTACTTCTTTGACCTTTGGGATGACAAACTTGTCATTAATTATTGGCATTTCAATTATGTCCTGGCCTTTGTCAAAGGAAATGGCTTGTGTTTCTTGCAAGCTTTTATATAGGGATTTAACTTGCGCTCCCCTTTTATTTCTTCATGATTTCTAGATCTCTACGTTTCCACTACGCCTTGATTCTACATGATCATTTGGATTGTTGATCACACAATTTGATCAACAATAAATGCCTTGATTATTGCATTCCAAAATTTCTTTCTCTCTCTCTCTCTCTCGTTAGGTAAATTGACTCGGGGTTAGAGTCAATTTTGACCGAGTTAAACAATAGGTTGTTTTGGGGCACATGGTATTGTGCACCCATGGTTTCCAGCTCATGGTATTGCATGTAATGGAGCCGATAAAAGGCTGGGAAGTCTTCATTGTAAGAGGGTCTGGAGGTGAGCGGTGAAGGCTCACTTGGACGGATTGGCCAAGGTTTTTGCCAAGGATAACAAAATTTCATTAGGATGGGTTTTCCCGGAGTTAGGGTTTTTCCCGGATACACATCTGTGTTCATGTTTTGTTGTTGGTTATGTTTTTATTATTTCTCGTAGTAAATATGTTTTCCTCTGAGGTTTATTTTTCTTCATTCTGTATCACAGCCAAATATTGGCTTCAGAGGGACGCTTATGTTGCCAAGGGTTTTATTGGCCTGTGAATGGAGATATGATTTGTTTCAGTGATACATATCTGGATCTGGAACGTAAGGGTTTCAAGGCTATGGCCATATAAAATCGATGAAGTGATCACATCACTGTTGGATGCGATAAGCGGCTATGTTGCTTGGAAAATAGCATGGTGACCTTGAAAGCGTCGCAACAGCAAGGGAAATGGGTCGTGATTCTAGGCAAGGGTTCTCTTTAACAGAACCAGGTGGCTGATAACTTCTAATTTTTGTGTGGATCAAATCGGTTCGTCAAGAGAAGTGGCAAGATGTTTCTAGGAAAGTGACAACATGCAGTTGTTGTTATACCTCGGTTAAGAATGGTATGGAGCAGCAAGAAGCCACTTGTGAGAGTTTGTGAATGGCTGGATCTAGCATAATCAAAGGAGTTGAATGTGGATTTGGTTATGGCACTGGTGGGCAGGAGTCGAGATACGATGCTGGTGGGCAGGGGTCCAGAACAGATGAGGTTGGCAATTAGGCCATCAGGAAGAGGCCCGATTTGGGCGATCACAGATCTGGATTATTTGGGTATATGAACATTGAGCGATGGGGTGGTAGGAGAGGGAAAGGCCTCGGATCCGCCCAGTCAAACAAGGAATGATCCACTATCAGCATCATCTTTATCAAATGCTCCAAAGGTTTATGCACCAATGACGAAGCCGAAGCCAAATTCGTTCGGAAATACTCTCGTGTGGGAGGAGTTGGTTTATGATAAAAAATTGACCAGTCCAGAATGCCCCACCCAACATTTGATTAGCAGTTCGAGTCGTGGAGTGCTTGTTGAAGATGCTCGAGACGCTTTCCAGAAGAGAGTGGAGAATGGTATCGTGGTTGTTCTGGAGCCATGTGATCTGGTCGACGAGGCCAATGGTGTAAAGGCTTGTATCTCAGAGGTTAAGATTTACAGAGACGTGGTTCATTTTTTTGTGAGCAAGGACGGCTTCATGGCCCCCCTGGAAAAATTAAAATCAGGCATGGTGATTGGCGTATTAGATTATTGTGGTCCTACTCACAAGGCATGCAACTTGCGGGCATTGATGAAGAGTTTGTATTATCGGGATCTGTGTCCAATTTGAAAAGAGTTTTGTGGATTTTAGTGCAAGCAACAATGTGTAATGGAGGAGAGACAAGTGCAGCAGATGGTTGTTGAGCGCACAGGCTGCCTAATGGGTAGTGGTAGGGAGAAGTTCAAGTCAAATCCACAGCAACAATGAAATGGGGATCGGTACACTGGAAACACTTGATCTGAAGTTGGGAGAAATTATGTATTCAATGAACTGTTGTGTTGTGACAAAGGCACTGTTTTCCTTAAGCAACAAGAAGATGGAAGACAACAACTATATATATATATTACAGTGAAGTCAAATTTTTCATGTAAATGGGCATACAGCTGCGTACCCCTGGGTAATCACTGGTAAAGTCTAGGTTAGATCTAGGTGATAAGGGGGATGTCAAGTTAACAACTACCCTGGGTAAAAACTTTGAGGAGGGAAAGGGCTAGAGTGAGTGTGGTTGTCTCGCTTAGCAGTTTGGTTGGATTTAGTTAAGAAACCCCAAGTCAAGTTTAAGGGGGGAATGTTAGGTAAATTGACTCAAGGTTAGAGTCAAGTTTGACTGAATTAAACAATTGGGTAGTTTTGGGGAACATGGTATTGTGCACCCATGGTTTTCGGCTATTGCATGTAATGGAGCCTATAAAAGGTCGAGAAGACTTCATTGTAAGAGGGCTTGAGGTGAGCGGTGAAAGCTCACTTGGCCTGATTGGCCAGATTTTTGGCAAAGGATAATGAAATTTCATTAGAATGGGTTTTCCCCGAAGTTGGGGTTTTTCCCGGATAAACATTTGTGTTCATGTTTATGTGTTTTGCTGTTAGTTATGTCTTTATTTCTCGCAGTAAACATGTTTTTATCTCAAGTTTATTTTTCTTCATCTCTCCCTCTCTCTCTTGAGTTTTTACCAATGGACTCTAAGACCTATATGTACTTCTTACACACTTACTCTAAGTGAAATCCCTCCTAAGCTTTAGTGTAAAAGGCCTGCAACACATCTGCATTCAAATATGATTTAGAGGGTTCACTTGCACACTATGACAGAAATTCATATCCACACCAATTAGTTATAATTATAGAGATTCTATTGCACAATGTAGACAAAGGCCTTTGGAATTGATCGATCCACTAACACTCGAAACAAAGTGTAATTATACAAAGGATTTTGAAACCATAATGAGCTTTCAATTCATAGAATCCTCAACAAAATCCTATCTTTAGGATCCTCTAGATCCACATATTTCTCAAGAGATCTAAGTGATCCCAAAATCTCTCTAACATGATTCAAGCATTCTCAAAATATACTCAAAGAGAAGATTCGATTTCATCTTAACTTACTTATATAAGAATTATAAGAAAAACATAGGAAAATACATTTAATTAAACAATTAAATTCAATTAGGGAACCAACTCCCTTGGTAAATGAAAGACCTCTAGGTTTTGACTTGGAGGTAAGATGCTTATGCATCAAGGCACATGTCAATTCAAATCCTAAATAGAAGGACAACGTCCAAGCATGATAGCAAACTTGTTGACTATGGCATCTACAATTTTTTTTCAAACCTTCTTTTGTCAAGCCCAAGGGAATTGTCCCACTTGTAGTGGGGGAGAAATTTGGGCATACTAGAATAGTCGGAAAGCAAAGTCTCCCCTCTTAGAATGGTTGAACAAAGTAAAGTTTGGCATGAGAATAAAGATTAGTGTATGTAGTTAATTTGCATGTATTTTGGACAGAAAGAATTGGCCTTGCCACTCCCCCATCCCTCTAACCCATCCCTCTAACGTCCCATTAACCAACACCCTCGTCTAAAAGCACAAGTATATTAGAAATATTATTAGAATTACACTAAGCACAAGTATATTAGAAATATTATTAGAATTACAATATGTGATTAGTAATTGGTTGCATTGTGATTAACATATCTCCACCTTAACTTCGTCTTTTAACCGGTTAAAAGCAATATGCCAATAAAATTACATTTTATTTATTTTAAAACTATGTGATCATCATTTAATTTACAGTGTTTATCATTGTTCAAGCGAAGGCAAATTTTCTGATAATTTTCATTTCACCCATGGAGGAGCACATCAGTGTTTGATTTTATTTTTTTTTAACAAATTTAGAGCGGTTAACGAAGCGAAGAGCTAAGAAGTAATCTACCTGAAAACCTAAAAACCATTTCGGCATCGTAAAACAATTATTAATTTTTGGCTGGCGGTAGACTGTGGCAGTAGACTGTCGCGTTATAACTGATGCTTGTTCAGTGTATTATGTTAGAATTCCATTCTATGGTTTATAAAATCTTCTTAAGAAAGGTAAGAAAAATAAAAAATTGACTTAGACTTGCAGATTATACTTAGCTTGAATATATACTGTACTCTTCCATTGATTTCGTAAGCAGCACGTTGGTAAGAGTAATATAATTGTCACGGTTATAACAATTAATTCACCTATTGGTAATGATTCACAAGTCATGATAACAATTAATGTTGAGAGATACTTGAAGCCATCCGGCGGATTGTTGTACATATCCTAAATTTTTGGTTGTGGTGCGTAATACATATCGCCATTAAAACGGCAGTGGTGAATAGTCGTTGGACTAATAATTTGGACGTCTAGTATTTCGTCCTCGTCCCATTGATCCAAAATAAATTGAAACTCGTTCACTAACGGCACAGCTCACTGTCCTTAACAAGGAGATTACTAAACTTCAACTAAGTGTCTCACTAACTGCTCACTGTAGTTAACAAGGAGGAGATAACTAAACTTGTAAAGGACGAGGACATGCAATCAATTATCTTTATTCGTAATCGAACCTTCAAATATTATAAACTAGTTATCCAACTTAAATGACAGTCCCATTAATCTAAAATAAACTGAAACTCACAAGTGTCTCACTAACTGCTCACCGTAGAGTTAACAAGGAGATTACTAAACGTGTAAAGGACGAAGAGAGGCCATCAATGATCTTTATTCGCAGTCGGATAATCCGTTCAAAGAAGCTACGTCTGCATTATCTGATTTGGTCACTGCAAATGGCTGCAGCTTCCCTGAGGAAATTGGCAACTTCCTTGACTGCAAATTGGCTCCATTATCAAGAATATTAACAATAGATTTCTTGGTATGCACAGAATTTTTCCGTCGAAATTCCAAGATTCCCAGTATGAATTCTTCCCTCAGGATTCTGTGCATGTCAAGAAATCTTGGACAGAGAATCTGTAATGTTTTCGAAGGCTGTGAGAGGATGTATATAAATCTAGAGAGCATTATCAAAGGGTTTCTTTGGATGCTCGTAATCCTTCCTTCGGTGCCTTGCGCCATTTCCAGGATTCTGTGCATGCCAAGAAATCTTTTGTTAATGTAATGATAGCGCAAACAGGCAGGTGCATCTAGCCAATAATCACTTCCTTGGACAGAGGATCGGTAATGTTTTCGAAGGCTCTTTGCTTGTATGTGAGACGATGTATATAAATCTAGAGTGTCCACGCGTAGTTTTCGCGTTTAATGACACTTAACCCCCGCGTTTTCAGTTAGCTCAGTTGCATAGAACAGGTCGCATTTAATGACACTTAACCCACGCGTTTTCAGTTAGATCAGTTGCATAGAACAGGTCGCAAGTTCAGACACCATCCCACGCCCTCCCAGACTTAAAAATAATCGCAGAGAGAGCAAATACGTTCACGTTTCAACTCTGGTGATTTTAACGTAGGAGGTTGGCATCGGCCGCTGCTGAAGAAGATCGATAACGTACTCCACAAGATCGAGGGAAGGACTAGGGTTAGAACAAAGGTGAGACATTCGCCTGACTGGATTCTGATCGAGGAAACATGACGCTCTCTGAATAGTTTTCCATGGTTTGGGATAAGCAAGCCACCACCAACTCTAGGTTGCAGACACGGTAATGTTCTTTCTCTCATATTGTAATATCCTGCATGTCTTTATTCCGGTACAGCTATGGAAGTAAAGACTTTATGAGAAAGAATGAGAAGCTAGGGACGTAATGGAGGCAATAGCATGTTTTTTGGAATGATAGCTGAATATGAAGTTTTTCTGTTATTTGGCTCTCGGGGCTGCACCTTCGTTACATAGGGGATAGATCTTCTCCTTTGGAGAAACCTAGCACTGTGGACAACCTGATAGCATCTCTCCAATCCAGCTGGTCCTTTTTTTGGCGCAAATGGTTGAATTCTTTGATTATTTCGCGACCTTGCCAGGATTTTGGTATCCAATTTTGCCATCGATGGTGGCATTGTAAAGGATGTTTATGTTGCTGCTGTTGTGACCTATGATATGAGGGTTGCAGGTCACTGGTTTTTCTGGCGTAGTATACGTTGGAATAAGATCCTTTCCGGTGACCAGTTTTTTCAAATCCTCTCGGAGGGAATGTTTGGCACTTGACCTAAGGGAATTGATTACGACCGTTTTGGCAAATCTATGTTGTGATCCTGTGATGATTTGGTAAAGGATAAGTGAATTAATATTGGGTGTTGGAGGATAGTCTTGGCTGAAGCAAAAGTTGCCTCGAAGGTTGGTATACGTGCAGGATTGGTGACCTTCTTTTATGGGAGTAATTACCATTAGGTGGCGGCACTATAAGGTTTTCCCCAATCTCGAACGAAAAGTGGGTACGGTTCTCAATCTTCTTTTCTTTTGGTAGGATCTCATTGATGTCATGGTCATTGGGATGGGCTTTCCTCTTCAAGACTTATTAGATCTTTGCCATTCACTGATCTCGGCGAATGTGCATATATTATAATTTGCATGTAATCTCGGCGTTTCTTTGCCATCTGGCATTTCGTGGAAGCTTGTGTCAGGATGGATCGGGTGTTTCCTTTTCAGACTGACGACATCATTAGCCTGACTGTAGTGCTAATTATTCTAGATTTCATCGTAGGTGGGGCTGACACGATGGAAGGGACGGTTGACATTCTCTCCTCTAATACATCGGCGCATGAAGCCCTCATTGCCGCCATGTTGTTGGCAGAGAGAAATCGCGTGGAGGCAAAAAACAAAGAGCAGAGCAAAAGGGTGGCACAATTTTCATTTGCCTGAACTCATCTGATGGTAGGGAAGGAAAATTTAGCAGAAAAGGTGCATTCGGATCTGGGACGTGATGAGTATGTGTTCAGGGTTGGAATTCAAGATGGTCGCAGAAGGAATGGACACAAAAAAAACTGATGCTACAAACCTGCTGCTGTTATAAAAGAGGTTGTCATGGAGTATGATGATCTGTGGGGAAGGGTGGCTAGCTTGCAGAAGCAGGCTCTCATAGGACGGTGGTTATTGTCAGAGATGGGGGTGGTAGAAATGATTGAATGGGTCAAAATTTTCTGGTGCCCAATGCTCAGATATACTCCGAAAGTCAGTAAATTGATGGGGAACTGGTTTAGTGTGCACTTCTTACACGATGTTGACTGTAAAAGAGTGATGGACCGCACATGGGTTTGGGGCAGAAGTTTCATGCAACTCTTGTTGTGGTTCTTGGGGTGTAATCTGGTTATTGAGGCTCCAAGGAGTAAGCTTGTCTGGGTGAAGTTGCCCGATCTATCTCTTGAGTTTTGGACCATTAAAGCTCTACGGGCGATGGGGTGGTAGGAGAGGGGAAGGCCTCAGATATGTCCAGTCGAACAAGGAATGATCCACTATCAGCATCATCTTTATCAAATGCTCCAAAGGTTTATGCACTGTTGGAATATTTAAAATTCCAGAACAACTATGGAGAATAAAATTTCCCCTCTTCAACACAGAGAAAATATAAAAAAAATTCTTCACTGGAGACAGAGCTTTCACTGTAAACACTATTTCATTAAACTTCAAAAACTTGGTTACAAAATCACCTCTGCCTGAGGGAATAAAAAAAAACTTTGACTGCTTCAAAACACAGTTCAAAAACAACTCACACTCCCTAAAATTTCACTCTGGACAAATACTCTGTCTCACCAAAAATGAAAGCACTGCTGTGCACTTCCAAAAATCTGTTACACTGCTGTGCACATCAAATTTTTACACTGCTGTGTGTAAAAATAAAACTTACAAACTAAAAACTCTGCACTGCTGTGCTCACCAAGTCTTTTTACTTCTGCTGTGTAAAAAGAATTAAAACTTACAATGCATATTTTCTCACGGGCCCTTTTTAACTCTATATGCCTCAGCACCTTTTTTTTAATATATAAAAAAAACTATTTTAAAACTGAAATAAAATAATAAAAACTAAAATCAAAATTCACTATGGCCCACGGCCTCCTTTTGAAATGTGCAAATAATATGTATGCAATACATATATATTTGTGGACTGTTCGCACGACTCTTTTTTTTTAAAACAAACATTAAAACAAACTTTGACTTTGTTTGAAAACCTGTCAGCTGCACAGAAAATTAACCACTTCAGACAGTGTTCTCCGTGCCGGGCAGTAATTGGCACGTCAAAGAAGGTCATGGATGCGGATTTTATTAAACCGTCACAGTTTCGGGTCCGATTTTGCAACTTGTAATGAAAAAATTGTGATGCGGGATTTTTCATAATTCTGGCTTAATAAACTTCAGGTCCGGATTGCTGTTCAATTTCTCCGTATCCAAAAATTATTGCGCTGAAGTTGACTGCACAAACAAAAATGGTAAGCGGCTTCTTACAGTGTCCTGCAAACAAAAATGGAAGGTGGCTGCCTCCTGTACAGAGCACGGCGGAAAGTAATTTCAACACTCCCCCTTACTTTCAGCTGCTGGGTTATCAGTCATACCCATACATTTCCTCAAAAACTCAAAACTCTTTTGCCCCAATGGCTTAGTCAGAATGTCTGCAAACTGCTCCTGAGTTCTGCAGTGTTCCAAAACAATTTCACCATTGTTTACCAATTCTCTGATGTAATGAAACTTTGTGTCAATGTGTTTCGTTCTCTTGTGAAACACAGAAGTCTTGGATAATGCAATAGCTGAGCTATTGTCACAATAAATCACTGTTCCTTTTACCTGCTCTTGGCACAAACTTCTTAACATCCTCCTCATCCAAATTTCTTGACAAGCTGCTGCTGTGGCTGCCACATATTCCGCCTCTGCTGTAGACAATGCTACAATGGGTCGTTTTTTAGAAGCCCATGAAATGGCTCCTGAACCCATGTGAAAAACATAACCAGAAGTGCTCTTCCGATCATCTACACTTCCAGCCCAATCACTGTCAGTGTATCCAATTAAATCTGAATTTTCTGAAGTAGTATATAAAATACCAAACCTTTTTGTGCCTTTAACATACCTCAAAATTCTCTTTGCTGCCTGCCAATGTGCATCCTTTGGCTTCTCCATAAATCTGGAAATTAAGCTAACAGCATGCATTATGTCGGGCCTAGTTGCAGTCAAATACATGAGGCTGCCAACTATGCTCTTATACAAGCTAGGATCAAAATCCTTGCTGCTGTCCTCTCTGCTGAGTTTTAATCCCATCATTGTGGGAGTGATCGTTGCCTTGCTCTCCTGCATATTAAATCTTTCCAGCACTTCATTAACATATTTTGCCTGTGAGATAAAAATCCCATTTTCATCTTGTTCTAGTTCTATTCCTAAGAAGTATTTCAACAAACCCATGTCAGTCATTTCAAATTCTTCTTTCATGACTGTTTTAAAATTTTCAATAAGGTAATTATCATTACCTGTGAAAATAACATCATCAACATATAAAGCTACAATCAACATTTTACCATCTTTTTCTTTGATGTAGAGGGTGGGTTCTCCCTCACACTTTTCAAATCCATTTTCCAGTAGATAGGAATCTATCCTACTGTACCATGCTCTTGGTGCTTGCTTCAGCCCATAAAGAGCTTTCTTCAACTTGTACACTTTGTGCTCTTGGCCTTTCTTCTCATAGCCGAGAGGTTGTTCAATGTAAACCTCTTCCAATAACACTCCATTTAGGAATGTTGACTTCACGTCGATTTGGTAAACTTTCCACTTGTTTTGTGCTGCTATGGACAGCACTGCTCTCACGGTTTCCATTCTAGCAACCGGTGCGAAAGTTTCCTCATAATCTATCCCATGCTTTTGCTTATACCCTTTGACAACAAGTCTTGCCTTGTGTCTCTCTATTTTTCCTTCAGCATTACTCTTGGTCTTGTAGACCCATTTAACTCCAATGACATCTTTACCTTTTTGGAGTTCAACCAAATCCCAAGTCTTGTTTCTTTCTATGGCATTAATCTCCTCATCCATAGCTTCTATCCATTTTTAATAGCCTTCAAAGTGATAGGTCTTTCAACATGACAATATAAAGCAAACAAAGAATTGATACCTTCACTTGCTATATCTTTTTCATAAATATCTTTCAAACTTCTGAATTTCTTACCTTTTTCATTAGATGTACAAATGCTTGAAGAAGCACTTGAATTTCCTCCTTGTGGTGTGTTTGGAGAAGCACTGTCATTTCTCCTCAAGGGTGTGCTCTGCTGCTCTTGTGTTGGTGCTGCTATTTGGGGATGTATTTCAACCAACTCATCATTATTTTCATCATGAGATAAATAGTGTTTTACATTCACTGTTTTCTCTATGCTTCCATCCCAAGCTTCCTCCTCAATAAACTGAACATCTCTGCTCACAATAAACTTCTTGGTGGATGAGTTATATAATCTATAGGCCTTGGATTCCTCACTGTATCCAATGAAAATACATTTCTCCCCCTTGCTGTCCAACTTCTTCCTTAACTGATCCGGAATGTGTGCATAAGCCACACATCCAAAAACCTTCATATGTGTGACACCTTGCTTTGTGCCACTCCATGCCTCTTCCGGCACTTTGTTCATCACTGTTTTTGTAGGGCACCTATTCAAAATGTATGCTGCACAATGTACAGCTTCAGCCCAATAATCATTAGGCAAATGCTTTGCCTTTAACATACTCCTCACCATGTCCATTATGGTTCTATTCTTCCTTTCGGCTACTCCATTTTGCTGCGGAGTATATCTAGTTGTAAATCGCTTTTGAATACCATTTTCTCTACAAAATCAGAAAAAATATTTAGAGATATACTCACCTCTCCTATATCAGTTCTTAGAACTTTGATGTGTGCACTTACCTTTGTTTTCCTTATGAAGTGCTTTCTGTTGTTAATTTTTCAAACACTTCACTTTTATTTTTCAAAAAGTAAACCCAAGTTTTTCTTGTAAAATCATCTATGAATGCTAACATGTAGTGGCTGCTAGCAAGTGATGGAATTTGCATCGGTCCACACAAATCTGAGTGGACAATCTCTAAGGGTGCCTTTGCCCTTATGCTTTTCCCGGAAGGAAAACTTTCTCTGTGTTGTTTCCCAAGAATACAACCTTCACAAAGGCTGTCCGGCTTCTCTATCAATGGTAAACCTCTTACCATTCCTTTTCTGTTCAATAAATTAAGACCTCCAAAGTTGAGATGTCCAAATCTCAAGTGCCACAACCAATTTTCGTCTTTTGGTTCGCTTTGGATAGCCTCTTTTGCCACTGCTGCTATCTTTTCTTCATTCTTCAAATCTGCTCTCATTCTAAGAGGGAACATCCTGTTCCTTGTCATCTTCACTTCAGCAATACATTGTTTGCTGGGTGGTTTGTCCATGATGGTACAAACATCATCTTCAAAAAATACATTGTACCCCTTTTGAACAAGTTGTCCAATACTTAAGAGGTTACACTTCATTCCTGGAACATAATAAACATCTGCTATGGATTTCTTTGCACCTTTTCTTGTTAAAACATTTACATTTCCTTTTCCCATCAGAGACACTTTACTACTGCCTATGGTGACCCCAGACTTTACACTTCATCTAGCATAGAATAATAAAACATTGCTAAGTCAACATATGAGTTACCTAACCGGAGTTCAGCCACCAGCAGATCCTCATTCTTGAGTTCAGTTACACACAAGCCAAAACAAATTATTCCCACCATTTTCCATGAAATTTGCACTAGTTCTATTTCCCATATCATGCTGCTTCTTTCTACACTCATTAGCATAATGACCATATTTTTTACAATAGTGACATTGGACATTGGACTTATCATACCTCTGTCCTTGAGCATTCTGCTGACCACTCTGCTGGCTGCTACCTTGGCCTTGATGCTGATTTGGATTGTTGCCCCTTCCTTGAGCATTTGCTGGACTGTTCCTTCCACCTCTGTTTTGGCTTCTGCCTCTTCCTCTTTTGTTTCCTCTGCCTTGCCCTCTTCCTCTTCCGAAAGACATCTGGGTCCTTGTGCGTGCCGGTTCTAGAGATGAGCCACTCCCCACCCGACCGCTCATGAGTCATCGTTGACATGCTCATCCACCCGTGAACTTTACATCCTTAGTCTCCTCTATGGTGGTGACAATCACGATCGAATCTGAGGCAGACCTGATGGCACTTTCCTGGCCAATCCTCTTTGCTCTTCTGGAGTCTCTCCATGAGATATTATTTGTGTGACCATTCCAATCACATGAGTGAATAATGAGTCAATAGTATCTGACTCTTTCATACAGAGAGTCTCAAAGTCTCTCCTCAACAACTGAAGTTTTATTGTCTTCACTTTTTCCATGCCTTGATAGGCTATCTTGAGAGTTTCCCATGCTTCTTTGAATCTCTTGGCTACTTCTATCCTCGAAAACACACTCTTGTGCACTACTTGATACAAAAAGAAGAGAGCCTTGGAGTCTTTCTTCCTATTGCTCTTCAAAGAACTCTCTTCGCTCGAGCAAATCTTCGGGAACTCTTTTCTTCATTTGGTCGTCTTCAAAAGCCATCCTCAAACAAGCCCTACAAGTCTTGGGAGGACAACAGAGCCTTTACAGTTATTGACCAGTAGTCATAATTTTTCCCATTAAACATTGGGAGATGGACATTTCCCATACCCATATCAGTGCTCGCTCCAGCCATTTTGCACTCTTAACTGTGATTAAAAAAACTTGATTGTGTATGTAAAACAACTCACTGTTCTGCAACAGTGACTCAAAAACTGTATAGAGAAATACCTTTGGATTCTTTGGCTGAGTCTTCACACTGCTGGAGAAGCTGCTGCAAAAAAGAACTCCTTTCCTTCAGCTTCTTTGATCTTCAAAGAGTCTGGACTAGCTCCGATACCATGTTGGAATATTTAAAATTCCATAACAACAATGGAGAATAGAATTCCCCCTCTTCAACACAGAGAAAATATAAAAAAAAATTTCTTCACTGGAGATAGAGTTTTCACTGTAGAAACTATTTCATTAAACTTCAAAAAACTAGGTTACAAAATCACCTTTGACTGAGGGAATACAAAAACTTTGACTGCTTCAAAACACAGTTCAAAAACAACTCTCAGTCTCTGAAATTTCACTCTGGACAAATACTCTGTCTCACCAAAAATGAAAGCACTGCATCACCGTTACACTGTAAAACAAAACTTTCTACAATGTCGTAACTATGCATCACTGTATATGTCAGCTTTTTTACTGTGTAAAAAGAATTTAAAAACTTACAATGTCTTATATTGCACACAGGCCTTTTCTTTTTTTTTATATATGCTTCAGCACTTTTTCAACATATAAAAAAAACTAAATTAAAATAAAACTATTTTAAAACTTTAAAACAAAATAATAAAAACTAAAATCAAAATTCACTATGGCCCACGACCTCCTTTTGAAATGTGCAAATAATATGTATGTAATACATATTTATTTGTGGACTGTTCGCACGACTCTTTTTTTTAAAACAAACTTTGACTTTGTGTTTGAACCGGACGTCAAAACAGAAAATTAACCAAACTGTATAAAAATTCCGCGTGCCAAAAGTAATTGCAGACGTCAGCAAGGTTGTGATGCGGGATTTTTATTAAATCCGCTTCATAAGTTTCCCCGGGTCCGATTTTTGGCAACTTGTACGGAAAAAATTGTGATGCGGGATTTTTCATAATTCTGGCTTAATAAACTTCAGGTCCGGATTGCTGTTCAATTTCTCCGTATCCAAAAATTACTGCGCTGAAGTTGACTGCACAAACAAAAATGGTAAGCGGCTTCTTACAGTGTCCTGCAAACAAAAATGGAAGGTGGCTGCCTCCTGTACAGAGCACGGCGGAAAGTAATTTCAACATGCACCAATGACGAAGCCGAAGCCAAATTCGTTCGGAAATACTCTCGTGTGGGAGGAGTTGGTTTATGATAAAAAATTGACCAGTGCAGAATGCCCCACCCAACATTTGATTAGCAGTTCAAGTCGTGGAGTGCTTGTTGAAGATGCTCGAGATGCTTTCCAGAAGAGAGTGGAGAATGGTATCGTGGTTGTTCTGGAGCCATGTGATCTGGTCGACGAGGCCAATGGTGTAAAGGCTTGTATCTCAGAGGTTAAGTTTTACAGAGACGTGGTTCGTTTTTTTGTGAGCAAGGACGGCTTCATGGGCCCCCTGGAAAAATTAAAATCAGACATGGCGATTGGCGTATTAGATTATTGTGGTCCTACTCACAAGGCATGCAACTTGCGAGCATTGACGAAGAGTTTGTATTATCGGGATCTGTGTCCAATTTGAAAAGATTTTTGTGGATTTTAGTGCAAGCAACAATGTCCAATGGAGGAGAGACAAGTGCAGTAGATGGTTTTTGAGCGCACAGGCTGCCTAATGGGTAGTGGTAGGGAGAAGTTCAAGTCAAATCCACAACAACAACGAAATGGGGATCGGTACACTGGAAACACTTGATCTGAAGCTGGGAGAAATTATGTATTCAATGAACTGTTGTGTTGTGACAAAGACACTGTTTTCCTTAAGCAATGAGAAGATGGAAGACAACAACAATGAATATATATATATTACAATGAAGTCAAATTTTTCATGTAAATGGGCATACAGTTGCGTACTCATAGGTAATCACTAGTAAAGTCTGGGATAGATCTAGGTGATAAGGGGGATGTCAAGTTAACAACTACCCTGGGTAAAAACTTTGAGGAGGGAAAGGGCTAGAGTGAGTGTGGTTGTCTCGCTTAGAAGTTTGGTTGGATTTAGTTAAGAAACCCCAAGTCAAGTTTAAGGGGGGAATGTTAGGAAATTGACTCAAGGTTAGAGTCAAGTTTGACTGAATTAAACAATTGGGTAGTTTTGGGGAACATGGTATTGTGCACCCATGGTTTTCGGCTACCAGAGTTTTGGCAAAGGATAATGAAATTTCAATAGAATGGGTTTTCCCCGAAGTTGGGGTTTTCCCAGATAAACATTTGTGTTCATGTTTATGTGTTTTGTTGTTAGTTATGTCTTTAATTCTCGCAGTAAATATGTTTTTATCTGAGATTTATTTTTCTTCATCTCGCCCTCTCTCTCTTGAGTTTTTACCAATGGACTCTAAGACCTATATGTACTTCTTACACACTTACTCTAAGTGAAATCCCTCCTAAGCTTTAGTGTAAAAGGCCTGCAACACATCTGCATTCAAATATGATTTAGAGGGTTCACTTGCACACTATGACAGAAATTCATATCCACACCAATTAGTTATAATTATAGAGATTCTATTGCACAATGTAGACAAAGGCCTTTGGAATTGATCGATCCACTAACACTCGAAACAAAGTGTAATTATACAAAGGATTTTGAAACCATAATGAGCTTTCGATTCATAGAATCCTCAACAAACTCCTATCTTTAGGATCCTCTAGATCCACATATTTCTCAAGAGATTTAAGTGATCCCAAAATCTCTCTAACATGATTCAAGCATTCTCAAAATATACTCAAAGAGAAGATTCGATTTCATCATAACTTACTTATATAAGAATTATAAGAAAAACATAACAAAATACATTTAATTAAACAATTAAATTCAATTAGGGAACCAACTCCCTTGGTAAATGAAAGACCTCTAGGTTTTGACTTGGAGGTAAGATGCTTATGCATCAAGGCACATGTCAATTCAAATCAATCCTAAATAGAAGGACAACGTCCAAGCGTGATAGCAAACTTGTTGACTATGGCATCTGCAATTTTTTTTCGAACCTTCTTTTGTTGTACATATCCTAATTGTAACGGTTATACATATCTTTGGTTGTGGTGCGTAATACATATCGCCATTAAAACGGCAGTGGTGAATAGTCGTTGGACTAATAATTTGGACGTCTAGTATTTCGCCCTCGTCTCATTGATCCAAAATAAATTGAAACTCGTCTCACTAACGGCACGGCTCACTGTCCTTAACAAGGAGATTACTAAACTTCAACTAAGTGTCTCACTAACTGCTCTGTAGTTAACAAGGAGGAGATAACTAAACTTGTAAAGGACGAGGACATGCAATCAATTATCTTTATTCGTAATCGAACCTTCAAATATAAACTAGTTATCCAACTTAAATGACAGTCCCATTAATCTAAAATAAACTGAAACTCACAAGTGTCTCACTAACTGCTCACCGTAGAGTTAACAAGGAGATTACTAAACGTGTAAAGGACGAAGAGAGGCCATCAATGATCTTTATTCGCAGCCGGATAATCCGTTCAAAGAAGCTACGTCTGCATTATATGATTTGGTCACTGCAAATGGCTGCAGCTTCCCTGAGGAAATTGGCAACTTCCTTGACTGCAAATTGGCTCCATTATCAAGAATATTAACAATAGATTTCTTGGTATGCACAGAATTTTTCCGTCGAAATTCCAAGATTCTGAGTATGAATTCTTCCCTCAGGATTCTGTGCATGTCAAGAAATCTTGGACAGAGAATCTGTAATGTTTTCGAAGGCTGTGAGAGGATGTATATAAATCTAGAGAGCATTATCAAAGGGTTTCTTTGGATGCTCGTAATCCTTCCTTCGGTGCCTTGCGCCATTTCCAGGATTCTGTGCATGCCAAGAAATCTTTTGTTAATGTAATGATAGCGCAAACAGGCAGGCGCATCTAGCCAATAATCACTTCCTTGGACAGAGGATCGGTAATGTTTTCGAAGGCTCTTTTCTTGTATGTGAGACGATGTATATAAATCTAGAGTGTCCACGCGTAGTTTTCGCGTTTAATGACACTTAACCCCCGCGTTTTCAGTTAGCTCAGTTGCATAGAACAGGTCGCATTTAATGACACTTAACCCACGCGTTTTCAGTTAACTCAGTTGCATAGAACAGGTCGCAAGTTCAAACCCCATCCCACGCCCTCCCAGACTTAAAAATAATCACAGAGAGAGCAAATACGTTCACGTTTCAACTCTGGTGATTTTAACGTAGGAGGTTGGCATCGGCCACTGCTGAAGAAGATCGATAACGTACTCCACAAGATCGAGGGAAGGACTAGGGTTAGAACAAAGGTGAGACATTCGCCTGACTGGATTCTGATCGAGGAAACATGACGCTCTCTGAATAGTTTTCCATGGTTTGGGATAAGCAAACCACCACCAACTCTAGGTTGCAGACACGGTAATGTTCTTTCTCTCATATTGTAATATCCTGCATGTCTTTATTCCGGTACAGCTATGGAAGTAAAGACTTTATGAGAAAGAATGAGAAGCTAGGGACGTAATGGAGGCAATAGCATGTTTTTTGGAATGATAGCTGAATATGAAGTATTTCTGTTATTTGGCTCTCGGGGATGCACCTTCGTTACATAGGGGATAGATCTTCTCCTTTGGAGAAACCTAGCACTGTGGACAACCTGATAGCATCTCTCCAATCCAGCTGGTCCTTTTTTAGGCGCAAATGGTTGAATTCTTTGATTATTTCACGACCTTGCCAGGATTTTGGTATCCAATTTTGCCATCGATGGTGGCATTGTAAAGGATGTTTATGTTGCTGCTGTTGTGACCTATGATATGAGGGTTGCAGGTCACTGGTTTTTCTGGCTTAGTATACGTTGGAATAAGATCCTTTCCGGTGACCAGTTTTTTCAAATCCTCTCGGAGGGAATGTTTGGCACTTGACCTAAGGGAATTGATTACGACCGTTTTGGCAAATCTATGTTGTGATCCTGTGATGATTTGGTAAAGGATAAGTGAATTAATATTGGGTGTTGGGGGATAGTCTTGGCTGAAGCAAAAGTTGCCTCGAAGGTTGGTATACGTGCAGGGTTGGTGACCTTCTTTTATGGGAGTAATTACCATTAGGTGGTAGCACTGTAAGGTTTTCCCCAATCTCGAACGAAAAGTGGGTACGGTTCTCAATATTCTTTTCTTTTGGTCAGGATCTCATTGATGTCATGGTCATTCGGATGGGCTTTCCTCTTCAAGACTTATTAGAGTTATCTGACATTCCTTTTGTTTTATAATTCTCTGCACACTTTAGATCTTTGCCATTTACGGACCTCGGCGAATGTGCATATATTATAATTTGCATGTAATCTGGGCGTTTCTTTGCCATTTGGCATTTTGTGGAAGCTTGTTTCAAGACAGATCGGGTGTTTCCTTTTCAGACTGACGACATCTTCATTTCAGGTCAGTGAACATTAGCCTGACTGTAGTGCTAATTATTCTAGATTTCATCGTAGGTGGGGCTGACACGATGGAGGGGACGGTTGACATTCTCTCCTCTAATACATCGGCGCATGAAGCGCTCATTGCCGCCATGTTGTTGGCAGAGAGAAATCACGTGGAGGAAAAAAACAAAGAGCAGAGCAAGAGGGTGGCACAATTTTCATTTGCCAGAACTCATCAGGGAAGGAAAATTTAGCAGAAAAAGTGCATGCGGATCTGGGACATGATGAGTATGTGCTCAGGGCTCGAATTCAAGATGGTCCCAGAAGGAATGGACACAAAAAAGACTGATGCTACAAACCTGTTGTTGTTATAAAAGAGGTTGTCATGGAGTATGATGATTTGTGGGGAAGGGTGGCTAGCTTGCAGAAGCGGGCTTTCATAGGACGGTGGTTATTTTCAGAAATGGGGGAGTTAGAAATGACTGAATCGGTCAAAATTTTCTAGTGCCCAATGCTCGGATATACTCTGAAAGTCAGTAAATTGATGGGGAACTGGTTTAGTGTGCACTTCTTACACGATGTCGACTGTAAAAGAGTGATGGACCGCACATGGGTTCGGGGCAGAAGTTTCATGCAACTCTTGTCGTGGTTCTTGGGGTGTAATCCGGTTATTGAGGCTCCAAGGAGTAAGCTTGTCTGGGTGAAGTTGCCCAATCTACCTCTTGAGTTTTGGACCATTAAAGCTCTGCGGGCAACTGGGAACTCCATCGGCACTACCAGATACATTGATCCTCCATGCATTGGTACAGCAGATAAACGTATAGCATGGATTCTTGTAGAAGTATCCTTTCATGGTGGGCTACTTGGGGATGTCGATTTGATACGGGGGCAACACAGACATTGTCAGCGGGTCAACTTCTGGGGGTGTCGTTTCGGTGCCTCATTTGTCACCACACTGGGCATATGGAGCGGTCTTTTCCACTAAGGCATAGAAAGAGGGGGCAACATGGAAATCTCTCAAATGTTCGACGACATGCAAAGGCAACATTATTCTCCTCTGGCACGGACATCCCAGGTAATTCCAATCCTTCCTCTCTCGATAGTGATAGATCTGAGCCCTCTGATAAGAATGTCTTTATTAATCCACCTCTCTTATCCCATGATGATCCTATTTCAAATGCTCCCTGTAGCAAATCTTATGCGGTTACCACTCCTCTGTTTAAATCATTATCCAATCAAGGGGTTAGTCTCATTGATGATCCACTTGGTCGTTGTATCTTTGATAAAATTGTTTCTCACCCCTCCAGCCCACACTCGACTAAACCTTCCCCCTCGATGCCCTCACTTGAATGGGCATCCCCTCTCTCATCTCATGATCCCGATCCGAGAGATTTACATGACTCTCCGAAAAATTTAGTTGGCAATGACTTAGACTCGATTTTACAGAATCCATTGCTTGATATGGCTACCCTCACTATTTTCGATAAGGCCCCTCCTGAATCCCAGCCTACCATTTCCCCGGCTTCTGCATCTAATTTCACTGTTCAGAGAACTTCAAAATTGAGCTCTAGGCACTTTCGTGTCCGGCATAAGACCAAGTCTATTTTCCAGGGGGATTTATTTGATCTGCGGGACGTACCTATATTTGTTATGGATGACTGTCGGGCCCTTAGAGAAAGCAACCCTGATGGCGGCCCTAAATGAACTCTATCTTCTCATTGAATATTAGGGGGATGGGCAACCCCACAAAACTACTTCGCCTACATGAGATGCTTGTTGAATATCATCCTACTGTGATTTTTTTTCAAGAAACATTATGTTCTAGATCTTCTGGTATTAAATTTATGCTCAGCTTTTGTCCTAGATGGAAGGTTGTGGGCATCAATCCTATTGGAAGGTCAAGAGGAATGTTGGTTATGTGGAATTCACATTTGGTGAATTTTAAGGCATATAAATTTTTTGGGGGTATTTTCCTACATGGATCCTTCAAGGGGGTATCCGAGCATATCTCTCTTATTAATATTTATGCCCCATGTCAGAATCGTGTTGCTTTTTGGGAGCGAATGGATCAATCTGGGATCTTTTCCAGTAAAAACCTTATGGTGATGGGTGACTACAACTCGACATTGGCTGCAAATGAATCATGGGGAATGAAGACTCAAAATGACCCGCTTGCGGAGAAGATTGGGAAATTATTTTATGATTATGGATTGATGGATATTAAGCCTGCTCTGGTGGTTCCGACCTGGACAAACAGGCGCAAAGGTCCTGAGTACATTGCTAAAAGGCTTGATCGCTCTCTAATTAAAACATCCTTATTAAAACTACCCAAAAATTTCTTCTCTTTGGATTCATGTTTTATAACTTCCAGGACTCAACTAAAAATTGAGCTGCCTTGTTATGTTATCAGTGCAAGTGTTTGCACATGTACATTGTTTTGGTACATGCACACTAGTATCAACTGAAAGTAGCTTTTATATACATGCATTGATAAAAAATGTTGCATGTATTGGATATATATATGTTCTAGAATGCAATTCACTGAAAGTAGTTTTTCTATGTGCATTGATGAAAAATGTTGCAAGTACTGGATATATATGTTCTAGAATTATATATATATATATATATATATATATATATATATATATATATATATGTTCTAGAATGCAATTAACTGAAAGTAGCTTTTATATGTGCATTGATGAAAAATGTTGCAAGTATTGGATATATATGTTATAGAATGCAATTAACTGAAAGTAGGTTTTCTATGTGCATTGATGAAAAATGTTGCACGTACTGGATATATACATGTTCTAGGAAATTAACTGAAAGTAGATTTTCTATGTGCATTGATGAAAAATGTTGCATGTATTGGATATATATATATTCTAGAATGTAATTAATTGTTCAAGTAGTTTTACTATGTGCATTGATGAAAAATGTTTCACGTACTGAATATATATGTTCTAGAATGCAATTAACTGAAAGTAGCTAAATTCTATTTGCATTGATGAAAAATGTTAAAGTACTGGATATGTATGTTATAGAATGCAATTAACTGGAAGTAGTTTTTCTATGTGCATTGATGAAGAATGTTGCACGTACTGGATATATATTCTAGAATGGAATTAATTGAAAGTAACTTTTCTATACATGCATTGATGAAAAATGTTGTACGTACTATATATATATATATACATTATAGAATGCATTTTTAAAATTTTATGATTGTTTGACACATCTAACAAGACCTAGAATCTTATGGTTGTTTTTAGATATATATATATATATATATATATATATATATATATATATATATATATATATATATATATATGTATTGTACTAATTATTTAATATATATATTCAACAAACATGTACCAACTATTTTTGTATGTACACACATATTCACAGAATTTTTTTTTTTGTTTGGAAAACGACAACTTGAATTTTAAAACAAAACATTATATCATAATCACATGCCAAATGTAGTTCAACCATCCAAAACTGGAGTTTTAAAAACAAAAACATTATATCAAAACATTACTTCACATGCCAATTGTAGTTCAACTATCCAATAAAACCAAAACATTATATCACATGCCAAATGTAGTTCAACCATCCAAAACTTAAGTTTTAAAAGCAAAACATTATAGATCAAAACATTACTTCACATGCCAAATGTAGTTCAACCATCCAAAACTTGAGTTTTAAAAACAAAACATTATAGATCACAAGTATCAAGTAACATTGCTTCACATGCCAAATGTAGTTCAACCATAACACTTTAAAAACAAGACAAATTATAACACAACATTACTTCACATGCCATAGTTCAACCATAATACTTTAAAAACAAAACAAATTATAACACAACATTACTTCACATGCCAAATGTAGTTCACATAAAATATGTCCAAAATTTGTAGATCTCACAAGTATCAAGTATCAAGTTATATATAAAAACATTATATATCACATTCACATGTACCAAATGTAGTTCACATAAAATATGTCCAAAATTTGTAGATCTCACAAGTATCAAGTTATATATGACTACATCTAGATAAGACTATATATAAAAAAGTAAATTTAAGACTAAATGTATTGAAAATATAATGTTGCACGTGTGCATGTGCATCATCCATCAAATACAGATGGATGTAGTGTCTTTCCCAGCAAAGTCACAATCCTCGAGTTATCCTTTGAAGCATGGGGAACTTGTACACAATGTGTACAAACATTAAAATTTGTTGTTTTAAAATTGAGTGAGAATATATAGAACTTCATGTGAAAAACAAAATGTAAAATAAAATCATGCAATACCTCATGAGGTTTCCTCTCCATTTGTTGCTCGTCCACTAAAATTTCCCCCACAGGAACATCTTCAACAGTAAATTGTACAATACATTGGGTATGTGTTATATTATTTCCACGACTAGTCACGCGCGGACCCGCCCATGGTTTTGTGTATGGGTTTGCACATGGTTTTGAGGCATGATGGTTTTCGGCCCCTGGTATTTTGTAGATCCAATTAAGGGAACTACGGTTATGTTCTAATCCAGGGTTAATGGATTTGGGTTTATGTATGCTTTGGCATGTATATATATGTGTTGTAACACTAAAAGGAATATAATGAAAAATCAAGTTGGTCATCCCGATTTGGGATCCAGGGGAAAATCTCTGTGTATATTTGTTTTATGTTTTATGCTCTCGTTATTGTTTATTTTATGTTTTTAAGATTCATTTGCAAATAATTTATGTACAGGGTTAAAACCTACATTTGGTATCAGAGCAGTTTCGGCTTCAAGAGGACGCCTTTGCTGCTAAGGGGTTTTTTTCTCGGGCCTTTGGTAGACCCTGTTCAGTGAAAGGCCTGCGGGATCGATTCTTGCAGTGAAAGAAGATGGCGAGCAGTGGAAAGATAGAGATTGATAAATTTAATGGTCAGAGTTTTGAGTTGTGGAAGCTCAAGATGGAGGATCTGCTGGTGGATAAAGACCAGTGGATCGCGGTAGATCCAGGTACTAAACCAACGGAAATGTCAGATGAAGACTGGAAGAAGTTGGATCGGAAGGTGAAGAGCACAATACGGTTGTGTGTCTCTAATTCAATATTGTTGAATGTATCTAGGGAAGCTACTGTGAAGATTTTTTGGGACAAACTTAGGAATTTGTACCAATCTAAGTCTCTAGTGAATAAATTGTTCCTACGGAAAAAGTTGTATAACCTGAGGATGAAGGATGGAGACTCGGTGACAGAGCATCTGAATGCCTTCAATACTATGGTAAGTCAGTTGTCATCTGTTGATATTAAAATCTCAGATGAAGATAAGTGCATCAGTTTGTTGTGTTCTCTACCAGACTCGTGGGAAAGCCTGTGTTGGGTGTGGAGCCTGATTATCTTGTTTATTTTGTATCACAGCGTTGGACCCCTGTACCTTAATGGGGTGGCAATGCCGCCCGAAAATAAACACTGCCTAGGGGGTCCAGGGGGGGTGGCTGCAAATTTATGGAGCCACCCCCCCTAGTGGGGGGTTTCGGGGGCAGCGACTCTGAAGCTAAAAATATATTTAAAATTGCCTTGTAAAAGTATAGTAATTTCTAGTCAATCTAGGTTGTTCATTAGGCGGATGATCTGACGGTAGAAGTTATGTTTAGTTTAGGTTTTTTTGCCCTAGAAGGCAACCCCTCGCTTGTATGAGGGTATTGTATTGCGGCTGTGTATTGTATGTGTATTCTCAGAGCGAGAAACAGATAGGGACACTATGAGAGAGAACAGAGGATACTACAGCGGATCTGCTGTAAGTTGTGTCTCTTTCATTTTGTTGGATAATAGAAATGAAGGACTGACTGTTAGGGGTGGACGTAGCCCAAACTGGGTGAACCACATATATCTGTGTCTCTCTAGTTTTATGTGTTTTGTGTGCTTGTGTTTTCCGCATATTTTATGTGTTTCATTGCTCTGTAATATATATAATTTTCTAACAACTAGTATCAGAGCCGAAGGTCTATTTGGCTTATAAACTCGCAGGAAAGAAGGGTTCCTGGTTCGAGTGGGAGCAATGGCGGAAGATGGTAAGTTTAGGGTTGAGAAGTTTAACGGCCAAACTTCCTGTTGTGGAAGATACAGATGGAAGACTATCTGTATCAGAAAGATCTGTACCTACCATTAAGCGGAAAAACAAAGAAGCCGACAGCTATGACAGACACAAAATGGGAGATTCTCGATAAAAAGGCACTCGGAACAGTACGGTTGTGCCTCGCGGCATCGATAGCCTTCAATATTTCGAAGGAAACAACAATAGAGGGTTTGATTAAGATGTTGGAAAAACTATATGAAAAACCCTCGGCCTCAAACAAGGTATTTCTTATGAAACATTTATTTAATATGAAGATGTTGGAAGGTGGATCTGTTGCAAACCATTTAAATGATTTTAATACGGTTACCAGTCAGTTAAGTTCTGTAGGGGTAAACTTTGATGATGAAGTTAGGGCTCTTTTATTTTTGTGCTCATTGCCAAAAAGCTAGAATGGTTTAGTTATGGCCATTAGTAACTCTGTCTCTGGATCTAGTACTTTAAAGTTTGATGATGTTTTCGATGCTATCCTTAGTGAGGAAATGCAACAGAAAAGCTCTGGTGAGACATCGGGTAATGCTTTGAGTGCAGTGTCTAGGGGAAGAAAAATGGAAAGAGGAAAGAGCTCAGGATATCACAGTAAATCAAGGAAAGGAAGATCCAAGTCCAGATCGGGGATAGTGTGATGGAAATGCGGAAAGAAAGGACACTTGAAGAAAGACTGTAGATCTTAGAAGGGAAAAGAAGGAGACGCACAGCAAGAAAACAATCATGAAGCAAATGTGGCAGGTGATGTGAGGCTAAAAGGGTGTTGATGGTAAAGGTGGACACTTTGAAGAATGTTACAGATGCATTAACGAAGTCTGTGAGCACTCAGAAGTTCTCTTGGTGTAGAAAAACAATGGGTGTTGCAGAGTTGGGCTAATGACTAAGCTCTCATGTGGCCCCCTGTGGAAAGAAAACAACAAGTGGGAGAATGTTGGGTATGTGTTACATTGTTTCCACGACTAGTCATGCGCTAGCACCCCTTGTACTTTATGTTGGGCGTAGCGGGGAGGTCACAGGGGGGGCGGCAGCCCCCCCTGTTCGGGGTCCGCGGCAGCGCCCCGGGAAAAAAAAATTGGACCCTATTTTTCGATGGGTGGACCCACCCATGGTTTTGTGCATGGGTTTGCACATGGTTTTGGGGCATGATGGTTTTCAGCCCCTGGTATTTTGTAGATCCGATCAAGGGAACTATGGTTATGTTCTAATCCAGGGTTAATGGATTGAGGTTTATGTATGCTTCGATATGTATGTATATGTGTTATACACTAAAAGGAATATAATGAAAAATTAAGCTGGTCATCCCGATTTGGGATCTAGGGGAAAATATCTGTGTATATTTGTTTTATGTTTTATGCTCTTGCTATTGTATATTTTCTGTTTTTAAGATTCATTTGCAAATAATTTATGTATAGGGTTAAAACCTACATGTGATAGGTGTATCAGTAAATAAAAACACATGGGAGTAACAACACTTGTTACAAACTCAATGAAAACATGTTTTTGGTTGATGAGGATTGCTCAAGGCCAAGGATTATCCTACACCAGACACCCTTGGTAAGAAAATATGAGCTACCATCTCATGTGATATTTCCTTTAGAGATTGAAGTCCCTTGTAGGTGTGTCAGCTCTTTTCCAGTCACCCATGATGCATCTTTAGATCCCCTATTTTCCCATTTGACCAAATACTCCAGATATTCCCTACAATGAGTCTTCTTTCCAACCCTAGTATCCAAAATTTCATCCACTTCTTTGACGGGTTTAATTGGTAATTGTTCCTTCCACTCAGTGGGAGTACATATCTCTTCATAAATTTCTCCTTCATAGAACTCATATAGATCAGCCTCATTGAATATTAGAGAGATGTCCAAGTCTCTTGGAAACTCTGGCTTGAAGATGTTTTCAGAAATTATTTGAAGAATTCAACACGAGCCTATTTTCTTATACTTCAACTTATTATAGGTACCCCTGAGAAATATATATTTCCGTAGATGCACCATTACCAATTCTCTTCAGTGACAAAATTTTCTCTTCTTTTCAAATATGCCTTCTCCTTATACATGTTATTACTAATTTTCAATCGTTTCTTCACATGTTCGTGTATCAGCTTCATGTTTCGTGCAAATCACGTTCATCAACACTCTTCCTTTCATCCAAATATGGCAATTGTATCAAGTCCACAACATATTGCAGTGACCGCCCATAAACAATATGTAATTGACTCTTATCAGTGGATCTATTCACCAATTCGTTGTATGCAAACTCTGCCTACACCAAACCATATCCCATTGGTTGGGATTTTCATCACTAAAGCTTCTCAACAAACTCCCAAGGCTTTTCCTCACCACTTCATTTTTTCCATATGTATATGGATGATAGGTTGAATTACATAACAATTTTGATCCCATCTTCTTCCACGAAGTCCTCTAGAAGTGATCGGGAAATATTGTATCCCTGTCTGAACTAATAGTCCTTGGAAATCCATGAATTCTCGCTACTTATTTGAAGAATAAAACAACCACTCCGGTAGAATCACCTTTTATCTTGCAGTATATGAAATGTGACATCCTCGAAAACCTATCTACAACTACCATCATTGAATCTTGCTTCCTTTGTGTCCTTGGTAATCCCAAGACAAATTCCATGCTCACATCTTCCCAAGGCCTTTATGGTACTGGAAATGGAGTATACAACCTTGTATTTTGACTTATACCCATGGATAGTTGGAAAAATCTACATCACTCAACAAATTTTTTGACATCCTTGTTTATGCTAGGAAAAAAATACCTCTCCTTTACCAATGGCACCATCTTATCCATGCCAAAATGTCCACCTAGGCCTCCATCATGTACCTCCTTAATAATATTCAACCTCATTGACCCTTGAGGAATGCACAACTGTTGATTTTTAAATAAAAACTTTTCTTGGACATGGTAATCCAATAACATGGTTCAATCCACACTCCAAGGTGCTTTACAAGTAGTCCAATATTCTCCAAAATCGACATCTTCTGCATACAACTCCTTCATGCTTTCCAAACCACCACTTCTACTGACAAAGTGTTTAGAAACAACACTATCCTACTCAAGGCATATGCACATTTGTTTGACTTTCCAGACCTATTATTCAAAACAAATGTAATAAATTTTCAAGAATTCAAACCATTTAGAATGCCTTTGATTCAACGTAACTTGCTTATTGATATTAATGCAATGCTTTGTGATCAGTAAAGAAGACAAATTCCTTTGGAAACAAATAGTGTCTCACTTCTTCAAAGCCTGCATAATAGCATAAAATTCATGATCATATATTAAATACTTATTTTTAGCATCATTCAACTTCTCATTGAAGAATGCTATTGGGTTTCCTTCTTGACTCAAAACTACTCCAATTGTTGTCCCACTTGAATCACAATCAACTTGGAATAATTTATCAAATTTTGGAAGTGCCAAAACTAGTTTCTCTGGCATTCCTTTTCAAATCTATAATTCCTTCCCTATTGTTGTTGTCCATTTAAATGTTCCTTTTTTCATGCACTCATTAAGAGGTGCACAAATCTAGTTGAAATTCCTAATGAATTTCTGGTAGAAGCTTGCTAATCCATGGAATCTACTCACCTCAAAAGTAGACTGAGGTATTGGCCATTCCAAGATAGCCTTCACCTTCTCTGAGTCCATTTTCAAACCTTCCTTGGAAATAAAAAATCCCCAAGTACACTAACTCATCCTAGATGAATGTACATTTCCTCAATTTGATCAACAAATTCTCTTCCATCAATCACTGCAATAGTTTCCTTACGTGTTCCAAGTGTTCCTCTTTGTTGTTTTTGCTGAAAAATAAAATATAATCCAAGTATACCACAACAAATTTTCCTAGGAATGGTTTCAATACCTCATTCATGTGCCTCATGAATGTGTTTGGGGAATTATTCAGCCCAAATGGCATAACAAACTATTCAAACAATCCATCCTTCATCTTGAAAGTAGTGTTCCACTCATCACCTTCCCGGATCCGGCTTTGATGATAACCAACCTTCAAGTCTATCTTTGTTAAATATGCAACCCCACTCAAAAAATCCATAATATCTTCCATCCTTGGAAAAAGAAATTGATACTTGATGGTTATCATATTAATGGCTCTAGAAATCGTACACATCTACATTCATTTGTCTTCTTTGGAGTCAATACTACTAGTACAACACATGGACTCAAACTTTATCTTATTAAGCCTCTATCAAGCAGCTCCTATACTTGCTTATTTACTTCCTCATTCTATGTTGGGGTCATCCTATAAGGTTCCTTGTTTGGTATGCTTGATCCAATCATCAAGTCAATCTAATGAGAAATACTTCTCACATGAGGTAGTCCTTGTTGCAATTCATTGGGAACAATCTCCTTGAATTCATCTAACAAGGATTTAATCTCTATGGGGATGGTTTATAATTTCACTTCATCTGGAACAACCTTTGGAATTACTGCTAAATATAATTTCTCTTTTCATTCCTCGTGTGCAAATTCCTTGGTTGAACACAACATGATCTTGTTGTCACAATTTTATTTTCCATCATTGGGGTGTGTTTGTACCATTGTCCATCATTCATGAACTCATGTATTATCCCAATCATCATGGTGAAATTTTTTTTCAAACACCTACGGTCTTCCCAAAATTATGTGGCAAGCGTCCATATCGACCACATCACAATATACTCGATCTTGAAGACTATTGATTTGAATATTCACCAAGAATTTCTCAGCCACAATCACCTCTTGTCTCTTTTGTAACCATGAGACTCTATAAGTATTTGTATGGAATAAAATATTGAGTTTTAGCTTGTCCCCAACTTTAGTGGACACTAAATGTTTTGTACTTCCTCCATCTATGACCAAGTTACAACACTTTCCTTGGACCTTACATTAAGTTTTGAAAACTTTCCTTCTTTGTTCTGGTTCTTCCACTATATTTTTCTTGAGCTTGAGAGATACTCTATGAAACATCATATTTTCTCTAGCAACAAAAGCTTCATCGGCTTGGTAACTTGTGTTCTAGCTTGATCTCTTCTCCCTGAAATTTTTCCTTCCGGGCGCTTAGTTTTCTTATGTCCTTCAACTCCACATCAATAAAAAGTAATTACATACTTTCCCTTTCCTCTTATGAGACTTCCTCTTCCTCTTCAAGCACTATTTCCACCTCTACCACCTTTACCATTGGCAGATTCTTCTTCCTTTTCATCGCCTCTAGTAGTCCCCACCTTACCTTTGCCTCTAAAACCTCTTCCTCTGGCTTTCTGTTATGTTTTCCTATTCAATTTTTCGTCTACCTTTAGGGCAATGTGATAGGATTCATCAATAGTCTAGAAATAACATGTACTCATTTCGTGTTGAATCAAGTATTTCAGTCCATTCACATACCTTGCAACTCTTTGGAATTTTGGTTCCTTTATACATGATCGAAGTGATAGTATGAAAAACTCCTTGGTGTACTCCGCGGGGGCGTCACTCAATAAACCTCTAACATATCACGTGTGATCATAGCATATTAAGCAATACCCTTAATTTGAGAACATATTGGAAAATACCTCTAAAAATCACATTATTTAACCCCCTACCAATATAAACCCAATACACCCTCCCAATTTAAAAATCCCATACTTTCACTATATATTGTAGGTATCCATTTTTTCATTAACATTTTTAATACCTCTTTATATTTTTTCATGAACTTTGAGCTCCATTTTTTATACCTGCCAATATAAAAACCCTTTACCCCCTATATATCCCCCAATATATTATGTCATTTTTTCCTCATTATATATCCCCCAATATGAACCCACGTGTTATTGTATTACTTCCGCAGAAGCCCCCGTGGGTGTACTCACAAACAAAGGTCTCATTTTTTATTAGATTCTAGACGTGTCTATACAAATTCTTTTGGTAATAAAAAAAGTAGAAAAATTTCCTTGATCTTCTTGTCCATCTTCTTCCAAGTCCTAGTCTTCTCTAGCTGATTATATACTATGTCTTTTTGCAACATATCCCACCAAAGTGTAGCATGACCTTTCAACTTCGCGACGGCGAATTTTACCCGATTTGGATCCTGAACATTTTCAAACTCAAAGTATATTTTGAGTTCTCCAACCAAATCGATGAGCACTTGAACTCTCATATTTCCATCATAACAGGAAACATAAACTCTTGCACTACCTCTATCACTAAAATATGAAATAAACCGTGTTTTTAGGTCTCTCTCCTCAACATATTTCTCTTCAACGATTTATTCTTTAGGATCTTAATCTACCTCTGCATCTCCATTTCTTCTATTCTCCAACTCTTCTATTTTTCGTCTTAACTCTTCTAGCTCTCGATATCATGCACATCCTCATCCTACTCCTCTTCCCCTTAGTAGAATCCTTAGAAGTTGTAAATGTATCACCAACATCTACAGACCTCAACCCAGGTTTTGTGACCCTACTTGTGCCTTCAACACTGCTACTATGCAACCACCAACAAGGTTTCCTAGTGCCTCGTTACACGAAGCAAATATAAGGTAAAAACCCCAGAATGAATCCTACTTTGATACCCCTTGACGTAATCTAGGCTCTGTAAATTTCACAGAACCTACAAAATCTTTATCGTTGTTACAGAGAGCACATCCCGTGCCATTATAATTTGAGTACTATATTAATTAATGCAAGGACTAAAACAAAGAGCACAAACAGAGAGTAATTTGAGTTTGTTTATTAGAAAATAGAAAGGGATTCAAATATCTTTTTATTCATTCAAAATGTGTTGTTACATATAAGAATAAAAATCTTAGAGTGGAGTCCTAAGAGTACTTAAATTTCCCACAATGTTACATAGAAATACCACACACAACAACCAAAAACCCTTGCTAACTCATAAAATATCCAGTCATGCTCTTTGAAAATAGTGCAGCAACCAAAACTAACGCCAATAGCTCAAGAGCCAGGAGCCTGCACGAACCAAAAAAAAACCAATAGAAAAAAAAAAGAAAAAATCTAAAGTCCCCTTTTCTTCTGTGTTCATGCAATTTATCCTCACATTGCTGACCTTTTCGTATTCCACTGAAACAAATCGCTTCCCTTGTCGCTGACTACTTTTCCTTCCAAAACTTAGTTGATTCACTTCCTCTCAGTGTGTGGACAAACCAATTTTGTAACCTCTATCTCATACTCATAGCATGTCCAATAATGGTTGTCATGTATCAGCATAACTAAATAATTATCTGTAATATTCCCAATTTTCCATCAGATAATTGGAATATTAGAGTTCTTAATTTTCATAATTAATTAAGTAAATGAGAGGGTGGAGGGACCCACAAACCCCATAGAAGAATAAAATCCACTTTTGATGTGTGTATGTGGATATTTTAGATCTAGATCTACATTATGGAGTAGTGGAGCAGCTTCTTAAATGAAGGAACAGTGGAGATCATGGATCATTAATGTAAAATCATGGAGATATTTGAGTAGGTCAACTGAGATCATGGTGCATTCAAAGTAAGATCATAAAGCACTTATGATGATATAGTGGAGGAAGTGGTGCATCTAATGCACACATGATGGAGAGAGTGGAAATTAAATGTATACATGATGGAGATCATGGAGGGACAGTGCAGTCTTCATGGAGGCTAGTGGCCACATGTACAACGCAGTTATGAGGTGGGCCAGGGCTTATGGAAGGCTCACAATATATATAATGAATACGAAATCACAATAGAAGGCGGGCTTTAGATTATTATTTATGATATGTTTAGATTTGGATTTTTCATTTGACATTTCTATGCACACTTATGTTGTTTAGCTAAGTCTGCAGTGTTGTTTAGCACAGGGTGTTCCCGAGCGGGAATCCCTCCCTTAACCATGGGGGACTTCGAATGCCTGCTTTGGGAAGTTTTCTATTGAGCTCTATTCATCATCAGGAATTGGTTCCATATTCATACCACTCTCATATGCTCATTCAGCTAGAAGAATAACGCATTCTTACATTAGGGTTTGAGAGGTGGAGGTTGTTTATATCATTTTAGCTAGGAAATCAGTGGAGGATTCATCCTTTCACCTTGTGCAACAGATATATATCCGACATTCAGGCCATTGTATTTTACCTCCATGCAACATCAGTGCCCTCAAGGATTGCGCAGTCCAGTCCTGTAGATCCAAATGAGGAAGGAAGTTTCCAATATTCCAGTTGGAAATCCTATGAGGGACCATCTCCTCACTTTTCATTCATTGTTTCCACCATTTTTGAGTTGATTTGACATATTTAGCAGTAGGCTAGAGAGCTTCCTTCCTTGACCGCATAGTTTTTGTCAAGCAATTGTGTAGCAGCAGTTGCATTCAGTGGAGAAGGTTGGAGGAGCTAGATCTTGAGCTTTTAGCCCAAGGATCTAGTGAAGGGATCAACACTTCTTACATTGAGCTGATTGTATAACATTTCAGCCATATATTCTTCAGTTCATGTAGCATATCTGCACCCAGCAGTGTATATGTGCAAGCCCTAAGAGGGTGATTTTCCTATATTGCTAGATCTGGAAATCCCTTTCTGGGTTAACTGGATATCCATCATAGAGCCCAGATCTATATTTTCAGCATCATCGGAGCTCCAGAACTGCCTAGATCTTCATTTTATATTTTTCCGACAGTTGTAGTCCCAACACTTATAGCAAGGACAGCGCAACTTTCCTTCCAGCAGTCCATCAGTTACGGAGTCCCTCTTGTGGGGTCATTCTAGGCCATCCCTTTGGCTTCAGTGTATCATATTTTGAGCACTGTTGTATTGTCTATCCACCTCCTATATAATAAAATGGCTCAGCTATTCTGTACATTTTGATGGTGTATTTAGATTTATTGTTTACTTTGTTGCAATTCTTATATTTTGTTTTTGTATTACTACATTCTCCCTTTTGGGATATTACACTATCAGTTTTGGATGTCTCAACAAATCCATGTAGCAAGAGTATCATCATGTGCTTTTAGGAGTTTCAACAACTCGGTAGCATTCGTCGCTTTGATAAAATGTAGCTACTGGAGTAGAAACAACTACCAATTCGGTGTATTAGCAACTAAATTTATGATAGGTGTATCAACAACTTAAAACACATGGGAGTAACAACACTCATTACAAAGTCAATAGAAACTTGTTTTCGGTTGATGAGGATTTCTCAAGGCTAAGGATGCTCATGCATCATGGAAGAAGAATAATTATGAATTCACGAAATTGGGAAATGATATAATTTGGATTAAATGCTATAAAGTACAATGACAACAACAACAAAAATCAATAACAGTCAAGATGTGGACAATAATAGCAGCTAGATTATGTTGTGATCAATTAAGGAATTTCTGAAAGAACAAGACTTATTTTTTCTTTTCCATAATTCCAAAAAAAGTCCAAGAAGGTGGGAAGAGGAACTCCATACGACTGGAAATTGAAACATTGTTGGAGTTTCAGGAGCTTGTTGTGGACGATTCCTCATCAGGATTACCACCCATGAGGAGTATGTCACATCAGATTGACTTGATACCAAGGTCAAACCTACCTAGAAAAGCTCCTTATCGAATGACTCTAGAAGAGAGTGAATAAGTGAATAAGTAGGTAAAATAATTCCCTAACAAAGGATTGGTTAGAGAGATTTTAATTCCCTATGTTATACCGACATTGCTAGCCCTTAAGGAGGTGAATGGCGAATATGTACATATTCATAGCCTACTAATAAGATCACCATCGAGTATAGATTTCCCTTACCTAAGATGGATGACCTCGTCGATTTTTTTAGTGGGGCCAAGTAATTTTCAAAGAATGATTTGAAAATGGGATGTCATTAGAGTTAGATAGGGGAAGGTGGTGAATGGTGTTGAGAAATCTAGGGCAGTGAGATGAGAATATTTCCCTTGCTTGATAATTATTTGTGATGTATTTTTTATTTTAATTCATTTACTTTACTTGCTTATTATTATGTGTTCTCTTCATAAAAAAACTACCAAAAACATAAAGAACAATGAGGTAAAGGACACAAGATATAGGAAATCATCCAGGGCCAAAACCTCTCCAATCTTGACAGGAAAACCCATGGAATTATTCTTCTTATAGAACCCTTAATTGACGAATTCAAAGACCTAGACCCTTGACCAAGACTCCTCCAAGACCAAGTCAACCCTTGCTTATTTTTCCAAGTCAAACGAACAACTTCTTCTTTTTCTGTAACCTCGACCTAGAAACACCTTGACTTCAACTTCGACCTCTTTTACTGCAACTTTGGCTTAGATGAGACTTCAACAATATTTAGACCCTTGTCATAGAAACCCTAACCCATATGAGTAGGATGAAAATGGTGAGATATTACTTCTTTGACCTTCACTTGACCTTCTCCTTCCTAGTGAATTCACTCCTTGAAGACAATCCTTATTGACAACAAAAATTATCTCTTTTGATAGTAATGTAACTTGAATTTTCTGCAATAGATAAGAACCTTGTTTTTCTTCACACATGTGAGAGTAGGAGGCCCAAAATAGTCATAAAATTTGGTGTTTTGTTCACTCCTTTCTTTGTTGACATGTAGGCTTCTTATCTTCCTTCTTCGCTTTTCCTACTTTCCCTTTCCTGCTTAACCGAATTGTGTCTCTTAGTGAGGCTGAGTCCTCACTTTTATAGGCTTTTCACCCATGCAATTAGGTCGACATGTCCTCTTGTGTAGGTCGGCAACTCCTTTTGAAGGTCGACTTGATTGTATAAATTAGACAAGGTCTTGGAGGGTCTTTTGACTCTATAATTGACTCAAATAATTTTCTTTACAATATGTAACATGCCCAAGAAGGGTATTTCATACTTGACAAGGAATTTTAATGACTTGATGACTCAATGACTAAACCTAAAAGCTCACAATGAGAGCTTGACCTAAAAATAAATTTTCCTTGAACATGAAACCCATGTCTCAATATCAATAATAATAAATTTATTTTTCTCATTACATCAAATACATAAACTCATGATTACACATGTCATTATGAAGACCGAACCTAGTTAAATATTTGAATACTCCCTCTTAACTAGGGAGGTATTCATAATCCATACAAGCTACTTGGACATTCTCAATCCGAGTAATTCTCATAAGAAGAGTCGAATTGGCAACCCGTCTGTTTAGCATCATATCATCCAGCATTGTCACATAGAAATGCCTTTACTAACAACTATATCGACTCTCCAAAAGTTCAGAGCAAAATCCTGGAGATACCAATGATTAATAGACACCATCATCATTGTCTCTCTTGGAACATACCCCACTTGGGGTTCTCTTAGAGTATGTTCCACTAGGACTATTCTTATCTTGGATTCCCATTCCTCAAATAATATCAGCCCTCTATGACTACTCTTATCTTCGATGCCCTACCACATCCTAAAATAGTATTGGATGTCATATTCTTACCCAATACTCCATTATTTCTTCCAAAGTGAAGACAAGAACGATGTGTCCATCTCTCCTCATGACCTTCACTAATAATTACGGTTGTTAGTCCTAGTGTAGTTCATGACACATGAAGTAGAGAACCATATCTGTAATTCCCTCTTAACTATGGATGACCAACCTATTCCATAGAAGGAATGTACCCAAGCTCCCTCTTAACTAGGTATTAGCTTCCAGCAGCTCTCTAGGTGGAGATTATGGATATCGAGCTGCTTGTAGGGCTCCCACTTTCGATTTCATGAATTTCATTTTCTTTGATATGGAGCCTTCATATTTTGGTACATCTTCGTAGGGCACAAACAATCCATCACTTTCATTTATGAATCATTTCATCCTTCCTTTCATTGGAAAGTGATCCATTAGTCCATATTTGGCCTTCCTTCATACCTTTCTACCTTCTTTATGTCATGTTTCCTTCAGGATATTTCATCCTACCACATGAGTATCAATTGTAGATGACATCTAAAACTCTTCCTTTGGTATCCTTGCATTAGCCCATCCATATATTGTTCAAAAAATAAAAATGACATTAAATCAAAATTACCTTTCTGATGGCCTTGTCATCATGACATCTGCTTTTTGTAGCATCAACATCCTGCATACATATTGACATCTCTCCAAAAATATATTAAATTTCAAGGGTCATCGTCCTTTCTAGACTTCATCGAAGTCTTCATACATTTTTCCATGGATATGTTACAGTCAATCCTTCTAGTTATTAGATGTTGATTTCCTTTTCTATGTGACCATATTCATATTTTTTACGATCTCTCCTTACTTTCTTCACATACTTCTCCCTAGGAACTTCCATCCATAGTTCCTTTATCTTTATCAACCACCTCATATTTCCTATGAGGACATATTATGTTGATTTCATCTAGTCAATATGTGAACGATGCCTTCATGCACCCTTCCAAAGGAGGAGATCCCTTTCTCTTGATCATTCTCATGAGGTAGAGCATTTATCCATGCTATCTAAAACTATATGACATGGCTTTATTAAATACATGCATACATACCTCATCTCTTCCTTTTGTTCATCTAAACTACCTTCAGAAGCTTCCTTTATTGAAAGTGCATCAATCACATTGACCTACTTCACTTCTTTTGACATCATACCATCATCCCATGAATCCCATACAAGGTGGAATTCTAGGCGATACACTTGTTTCTTCCAATAGGTGAACCTTCCAATGAATATTACAACGAAGGATATTGATCATCCTTATCCTCCAAATTCTCCTTTTGAATAAAGTATGAAGAAATTTATACTAGATGACTTTCTTCTTCTCATAAGTACTACTTATGCTTATAATGAGGTTACCAAGAGCTACATCCTTCTATAGGTGATAGCTATAGACTTCTATTTCAGATATATTTCATGATTCTTTATGATGATGTCACAAGATCTTGCTTTCAATCGTATGCTTCTATGATGCCATCTCATAACATGATGCATCCTATCATGCTTCTAATTATTCCTGCCATGATAGCTATACTTTACAACAAGAAACTTGAAAGAACTAGGTGAAGAATAGTATCTCAATCATAGTAGAGATCATTTACTTCCTCCTTCTTGGATTTCTTATTTTCAACTTCTTCTACTTCTTCAGTGATATGGGCTTCTTCCCTTCCTCTTTTGTTATTTCCCTTCTTGAGCTTTGTACAATCTCTCTTGTAGTGCCCATATCCATGACAACCATAGCATTGAACCTTCAACATGTTCTTATTTTTTTGAGGACCAAGCTTCCAAAACTTCCCTTTTCTTCTAGTCATGGCATCAAATGATTGAGATTGTTCGCTTGATCCTACATCGATTTTTTCCTTCAACCCGATTTCTTTGATTTTGCACAATGACCATAGTTCATTGAATGGAGTAGCTTCCTTCTTCCCATAGATGCTTAATGTGAAGTTTCCCTATTCCTCCGATAGTGCATTGAGCACTATGGTAGTCATTTCCTTGTTAGACATTATTTATCCCAACCCTTGGAGTTGGTCTCTTATTTTTGACGCCCTCATAAAGTATGAGACTATTCCTTCTTCTTTTTATATCTTCACTTTTTAGAGTTCTTTCATTAACAATATCACTTCTCCTGTAGTGCTTACGGAGAAAAATTATATAAGTTTTTCATATATTTCTTTTGATGTTTCTAATTTTGATACATAGGGAATGAGAGGATCCTTTATGCCAATTCTATGAGAATCCTTTGAGCCCTTACTTCCCCTTCCATTTACTTTTCAAGAGCTTGAGCTTATTCCTTCGGAGGTTTTGTGATTGAGCTCTTAACATGTTCCAAAACTTCATTTTATACAAGGATCAAATCAGTGCTCTTCTTCCATGAAAGAAAGTTTGAAGACCCAACCAACTTGTTGCTCTCCTTGCAAAAATACATTGTGATAGATTCAAATGTGGACATAAAGATACTTACTTGTGAAGATACTCCTCTTCAACTTGATGCCTT
The DNA here is from genome assembly GCA_034641835.2 of Pinus albicaulis. Taxonomy (NCBI): domain Eukaryota; kingdom Viridiplantae; phylum Streptophyta; class Pinopsida; order Pinales; family Pinaceae; genus Pinus; species Pinus albicaulis. The sequence continues at coordinate 683,619,884 of CM076583.1, forward strand.
CTTGATTTTGATGATGATATTGATAATATTGGACTTCTTCTTGATGAAGATGTCCGTCTTCAAAAGTGATCTTTGACCCAAGGAGAGGGATATCACCTTGAAACCTTGATGATGATGACAATACCTTTGATCTTGCTTTCCTTGGATGAGTATAATTCGAGATGCTTTGATTCGAAGTCCTTCCTTTATTTAGTAGAGATAGGGTCTTTGAGATCTCATTTTTTGAAGTGATGCTAGAGAGAGGATCCCAATAATGTTTTAAGTGTAGACTTATTCTTTGATCAATATAGGTTTTTGACACTTCCTTAAATATGATGATGAATTCCTTGTCTTTAAAATTCCTTGGAGATGACAGGATCTTCTTGATGCTTCGAATCCCTTGAGATTCTTCTTCGGTCCTTGAATTCTTGAGTTTCCTTTATTGAGTTTCCCTTCCTTAACTTATTACCTTAGCTCTGATACCATGTTGATAAATCTAGTGTAGTGAGAAGAGATGATTTCTCTTGCTTGATAATTGTTTATGATGTAAGTTTAATTTTACCAAAAACATAAAGAAAATTGAGACAAAGGACACAAGATATAGGTGACCAGCTAGAGCCAAAACCTCTCCAATATTGAGAGGAAAACCCACAAAATTATTCTTCTTATAGAATCTTCAATTGAAAAATTCCAAGACCTAGACCCTTGACCAAGACTCCTCCAAGACCAACTCAAACCTTGCTTATTTTCCAAGTCAAATAAAAAGCTTCTTCTTTGTCTTTAACCTTGACCTAGCAACAAATTGACTGCAACTTTGACCTCTTTTACTGCAACTTCGTTGTACCTGAGAATTTTGCAATTTTTCGATCCTTATCATAGAAACAATAGCCCATATGAGTATGATTCAAATGGTGATGTTTTCCTTCTTTAACCCTTGCTTGACCTTCTTCTCCTTCCTAGTGAATTTAGTCCTTAAAGACAGTCCTTATGACACAAAAACTTGTCTCTTTTGATAGTACTGTAACTTGGCTTTTCTGCGTTGAGATTAAAAAAGAAGAGTGAAAACTAAGAACCTACACGAGGATGGAGCCTCAGGCTATTTTTAGATGGATTCCTATTTATAGATGCATGAGAAAATTCTATTTATAGATGTATGTGCAAGTTCTATTTATAGGTTTCATGTATATTTATAGATGCATGTCGACTATTATTATCCCTTAATAATAGTTGGGCAATAAACAATAATATATTCTTAATGAACACTTGGAAAGAGTTAATTGAAGTGGAAAATAATTTAGCTATAGGAATTTCAATTTAAGAGGCTGGTTGTTGGGACATGCAAGTGGACTTAGTTGTAATTGAGTGATTTGAAGCTGTAATAGAGTTGGAAGTCCAGCTATGTAAGTTGTAAAGTATTTTAACTCTGAGTTAAACTCAGTTATGCTAGTTGTAACTGAAGATACACTAGTGATAGATCAAGTGAATTAATTATTAACTAATTCACAATTAGTGGCCTCACATGCAACTAAATATTTACTACTATTAACTGCATGCATGTCAGATCCAGTGGAGACCCAGTTGAGTTCTAGGTGAAAGGGAAGTTGACTATCAGTTGTGATATTAATATTATCGGTTGCACACATGCAACCACACACACATTGGATGTGCCCATGAGGATTATGCATTCAAGGAAAGCAATATTCCATTCATTCAGGGATTTCTATCAACTGGGATTGTGCAATGGAGGAAAGCTGTCTGGAGACAATAAATTGGCTAAGGAACTTGCCAATTTTTGTATGACAATGTGAGAAAGTTAGATCATGTACTGAGAGATATTGGATTAGAGCTTTGTATGTAATTGTTTCATGATCCATGATATAATACATAATAGAATATAGTGGGGTTTTTAGCTTTATGCTTTCCCAGGTAAATTATCTGTGTTATGTGTGATTGATCTTTCTTCATGATATTGTGATTGGCGATTGTGGTTCAAATTCCACAAATATTTGTAGAAGCGATTATGTATTTAACATTAGCATATTATTGCTAGATCAGGAGAATCTAGGCAATACATATTTTGTATTAAATTTCTACATGGTATCAAAGCACAGGAAGTTGCAATTGTGAAGCAGGAGCTGAGTTTGTTGGTGGAAAGAATTTGAATTTGCAGAAAGACTTTCTTGGCACTACAGCTGATTCAAGATCGAAATGGCTTTCAATGGATTTAGGTTAGAGTATGCACTTGAGGGCAGCTCAAGTTACATTTATTGGAAGGATGGGATAGAGGCAGTACTTGAATACAATGGCTTGAAGGAATTCATTGAAAAAGATGTTCCTAAGCTAGATGTTGCAGATGCTGCAAATCTTGATGCATGGAGAAAGAAAGTGGAAAAGGCGAGGAGGATCTTGTTGGAGGGAATACGAGACCACATTGTCTCAAGACTACATGGGAAAGCCACAAAGCAACAACGACCATAGGAAATTGGCACTCAAAGATAAACTCAAAAATATCAAGATGGAAAAGGGTGACACCATTCCAAAGTATCTCACGAAGTTTGTCCAATGTCGGGATGAACTGGGGAGTGTGGGAATAATTGTTGCTGATGATGATTTGGCTCTCTTGGCTCTCTTGGGACTTCCTAAGATTTGGCACAGTTATGAAGACTCTATCAACGGACAGGAAAAATTTCTGGATTGGGAATGACTGTGGTCGAATTTGGTGCAGGAGGAGTTCAGTTGGAACACCAGAGATGGTTCTTCATCAAAACATGATGATGAAGAGGATTGTGCCTTGGCTGCTAGAAGCTGGATATGTCCAAGGTGAAGTGTTTTCATTGTCACGAACATGGGCATATTGCTAGTAACTCTCTGCAAAATAAGAAGAACAAGAAGGTTGTTGGAGCTACAGCTGGTGAGGCCCTTGCCTCGCAATTTTAGCTTGACTTCTGTTTGATCGCATGCATGGTGTCAAGTGCATTGGGATCAGTGTGGTATTTGGATAGTGGCGCTTCCATTCACATGATGGAAGATAAGGAAATTTTCAATGACTTTGAGGAGAAAGGTCCCCAAATGCATATAGAGATGGGCGACGATGGGCGATACAGTGAGACCGGCATTGGTACCATTACCTTTCAGAGGGAGTCAGGTAAACCATTTCAATTGAAATATGTTATGCATGTTCCAGGTTTGAAGAAAAATTTGGTCTTAGTCGCAATGCTAGAGGACAGAAGCTATGACGTTGTTTTCAGCAATGGAAAAGCTTTCCTGCGACATAAAACAACGGGTCAAGCCAAGAGGATAGGGATTTTAGTTAACAATCTCTACAAGCTGGAGGTAGATGGTTGCGCTACCATGATGGGAAAGGTGGAAAAAGTGGTGAGCCAGGATGAGGGTTAATTATGGCACAGGCGATTAGGCCATCATCATGGAGTCTTTAAATTCGTGCAGCAAATATCGACTGGACTTCCAATGGGAACACTTGCTCAGTTAGATCAGTGTAAGGGTTGCACCATGGGGAAGTATGTAAATTCCACCTTTCATGAGAAGAGAACCGTGCTTCGGGGATCCTTCAGAGAGTTCAAAAATATGTGTGTGGACCATTCTCGGTTGCTTCAATAGCAAAACATAAGTACTATGTTATTTTTGTTGATGAATTTTCTCGTAAACGCTATATCTTCTTCATGCAGAAGAAGGATCAAACATTCTCAAAGTTCTGTGAGTTTAAGGCATTAGTGGAGAAAGATTCGGGGAAGCAAGTGAAGGCTCTTAGGAGTGATAATGGTGGAGAATACATCTCTAACGAATTCAAAAACTTCTGCAGCAAAGAAGGAATTCGAAGAGAACTCATTGCGCCACATAACCCACAACAAAATGGGGTCACAGAGAGGAAGAAAAAAACGATCGTGGGTGCAGCACGAGTGATGTTGCATGATCAGGTCCTACTAAACACTGTGGTTTATGTGCAAAATCGTTTTCCTCATAGAGTACTTGACATGAGTACACCTGAAGAAGCTTTCACTGGTAAGAAACCGGATGTTTCACACTTTAAGATTTTTGGCTCAATTATTTATGTGCATGTGACCAAGGACACCAGGAAGAAGCTAAAGCCGACTATTGAAGTTTGGATTTTGTGGCGTACACAGAAACACCCCATAATTATAGTGTGTATTTTCCAAATAGTCGAATGACTATGGTGCAACAGGATATAAAATTCAATGAGGGGAAATCCATGCAGTTGTCGCTTGAGAGGGAGCTAGACTTGCATGTAGAGGAGGAACTGTTGGTTCCCAAAGATGAGTCTCTAGATTTGGATCAACCACAGGAGGAGGTTAATGGAGCGAAGGAGTCCACTCATGCAGAGCCAACCATCAGAACTGGCAGAAGGCGTACCACAGAAGCTGATAGGTTGAGACTTGATGTTGCACAAAATGTAGGAGTCCCTACTTCACAATGCAAACAAAGACAGTCTCCTGACTGATTTACTGGATACATGGCTCTCATGAGAAAATATATTTTAAATGAACCATCTTCCTTTCAGGAAGCAGTGCAAGAGCTCACATGGGTAGATGCAATGGTGGAGGAGTATGACTCCATTGTCAAAAATAGTGCTTGGGAAATTGTTCGAAGGTTGGTTTATCAATCAGTGTTAGGTTCAAGATGGATCTACAAGGTAAATCAAGTTGTTGATGGGAGTGTTGTGAAATACAAGGCCAAATTTGTGGCCCGGGACTTCTCATATATCGAGGGGATAGATTATGAAGAAACCTTTGCACCTTCTTGCTCTCTCAGCACAGATGGACTGGCGCATTCATCAGATGGATGTGAAGATTGTGTTTCTCAATGGGATCATTGAGGAAGAGGTGTACATAGAGCAACCTAAAGGATTTGATATCTTCAACAGCGAGTCACATGTGTTCCGACTCAAAAGAGCGTTGTATTGGCTAAAGCAAGCACCTTGAGCTTGGTACACTCGGATAGACAACTATTTCACGGGACTGTGCTTCGCCAAAAGTGAAGCAGATGCAAACCTATACCAAATTGTGGTGGAGGGTAAGATTTTAATCATTGTTATTTATTTTGATGACTTAATATTGACTGGTGATGAGCAACTGATACACTCATGCAAGGAGGATCTTGCAAGGGAGTTCGATATGAAGGATATGGGCCTCCATTATTTCCTTGGAATGGAAATATGGCAATGATATGGTGAAATTTTTGTGTCTCAAGGAAAGTATGCAAGGGAGATATTGGGTATGTTTCACATGGAAGGCTCCAAACCCATGGATACTCCTCTTCCAGGAAACTGGAGGAAATAGGATGCTACTTCTGGAGAGGTAGTGGATGCTACTGTATATCAACAATTAGTGGGTTCGCTAATGTATCTAGTGAACACGAGACCAGACATTTTCTATGCGGTTAACCAACTGAGTCAAGATATGGTTAAGCTTACCAAGCTCCTTTGGAAGGCGGGCAAGCATGTCATGAGATACCTGAGGGGCACATCAGAGTATGCTTATGGTACAGGAAAATGGATCAGGTGAAGTTGCATGCCTTCACGGATGTAGATTGGACGGGAAACCCATCGGAAAAAAAGAGCACATCAGGGGGGATCTTTAGCATTGGATCTATAGTTGTTTCTTGGTATAGCAGGAAGCAAAGATCTGTGGCACTCGGTTCAGAAGAAGCGGAATACATGGCAGCGAGTCAAGCTGCATGTGAGGCTATCTGGATGAGAAAGATATTGGTTGGTTTGTTTGGTTCTCATTTAGATCTGACAATGATTCATTGTGATAATCAGAGTTTCATTAAACTCTCGATTAATCATGTGATTCATGATCTATCTAAACATATAGATATCTGGTACCATCATCTCAGAGATTGTGTGCAGAGGAGAATCATGTTTCTTCAATACATTCCTACGAAAGATCAGGATGCAGACATTCTGACGAAGGCACTCACCAGGAGAAAATTCAAATACCATAGAGACAGGATCGGGGTGAAGGATAATCCCTTTATTGTTGAGAAGGAGTGTTGAGATTCAACAAGAATATCCTAGTGAAAATTAAGCACCTACACTAGGATGGAGCCTCAGGTTATTTTTAGGTGGATGTCTATTTATAGATGCATGAGCAAATTCTATTTATAGATGTATGTGGAAGTTCTATTTCTAGATTGCATGTCAATTTATAGATGCATGTCGACTATTATTATCCCTTAATAATAGTTGGACAATAAACAATAATATATTCTCAATGAGCACTTGGAAATAGTTAACTGAAGTGGAAAATCAATTAGCTATAGGACTTTCGAGTTAAGAGGTTGGTTGGTGGGATATGCAAGTGGACTTAGTTGTAACTGAGTGATTCAAATTTGTAACAGAGTTGGAAGTGCAGTTATGAAAGTTGTAAAGTAGTTTAACTCAGTTAAGTGAGTTAAACTCAGTTGTGCTAGTTGTAACTAAAGATAAACTAGTGAGATATCAAGTGAATTAATTATTAATTAATTCACAATCAGTGGCCTCACATGCAACTGAATATTTACTATTATTAACTGCATGCATGTCAGATCCAATGGAGACCCAGTTGAGTTCTAGGTGAAAGGGAAGTTGACTATCAGTTGTGACATTATCGGTTGCACACATGCAACCACACACACATTGGATGTGCCCATGAGAATTGCGCAATCAAGGGAAGTAGGATTCCATTCATTCATGGATTTCTATCTGCTGGGATTGCGCAGTGGAGGCAAGCTATCTGGAGACATTAAATTGGCTAAGGAACTTGCCAATTTTTGTATGATAGTGTGAGACAGTTAGCTAATGTGCTGAGAGCTCTTGCATTAGAGTTTTGTATGTAATTGTTTCATGAGCCATGATATAATACAAAATAGAATATAGTGGGGTTTTTAGCTTTATGCTTTCCCGGGTAAATTATTTGTGTTATGTGTGATTTATCTTACTTCATGATATTGTGATTGGCGATTGTGCTTCAAATTCCGTAAAGATTTGTAGAAGAGATTCTGTATTTAATAGTAGCATATTATTGTTAGATCAGGAGAATCCAGGAAATATATATTTTGCATTAAATTTCTACATTCTGTTGTAGATAAGAACCATGCTTTTCTTTGCACATGTGAGAGTAGGGAGGCCAAAACAGTCCTAAACTTCAGCTTTTCCTTCACTCCTTTATTTGTTGACTTGTAGGCTTCTTGTCTTCCTTCTTCGCTTTTCTTACTTACCCTTGCTAATTCCTCCCTTTTATAGGCTTCTCACCCATGCATTTAGACCGACATGTCCTCTTGTGTAGGCTGAAAACTCCTTTTGAAATCTGACTTGCTTGTAGCACTTAGACAAGGTCTTGGAGGGGGTTTTGACTTTATTCTTGACTCAAATAATTTTAGTTACAATATGTAACATGCCTAAGAAGGGTCTTTCATACATGACAAAGACTTTTAATGAATTTATGACTCAATGACCAAACCTAAGAGCTCACAAGATCAATAATAATAAAATTATTTTTCTCATTACATCAAATACATAAACTCATGATTACACATGTCATTATGAAGACCAAACCTAGTTACATATTTCAACAAAGGGAAGACAACATTCAAGGCAACGGGTGGAATTTTTGAATGGTTGGTCATCCCATTTGGATTAATTGATTCTCCTAGCACATTCATGAGACTTATGAATCAAGTCGTAAAACCATTTTTGGGGAAAATCATTGTCGTATACATGTATGACACTTTTATATCAAGTAAGACCAAGAAGGAACACTTGGAGCATGTGAAAAAGGTATTACAATGGTTGAGGTAAGAGAAACTACCGATAAATTTGAAGTGTGTGATTTTGAATGAAGAGTTAGTGTACTTTGGATTAGTAATCTCCAAGGAAGGCTTGAATATGGATCTTGAAAAGGTAAAGGCCATTTTGGATTGGCCAACACTTAAGTGTACTTTTGATGTGAGAATATTTTATGGTTTTTCAAGTTTCTACAAGAAGTTTACTTGAAATTTCAATGATATTTGTGCACCACTTACAAAATGCAAGAAAAAGGGAAATTTATAATGGACAACAAAATCCATAAAATCATTTGAGATCTTGAAGAACAAGGTGATCAAACAACCAGTTTTGGCACTTCTGGATTTCAGTAAAGTGATTCAAGTGTGATGCAAGTGGTTCAACAAAGTTTTGAGTCAAGAGGGAAGATTGATTGCATTCCTTACTGAGAAGTTGAATGATGCCAAGAATAATTACTCGGATTATGATCATGATTTGATTTCTATTGTACAAGCTTTGAAGAAATGGTGACACTATTTTCTTCCGAACATCAATGGTCAAGTTAAGCTGAATCAGAAGCATTCCAAATGCATAGAATTTTCGCAAGGTTACATGTTTGTTTTGAAGCATAGGTCTAGAAAATAAAATAAAGTTGCAAATGCATTGAGTTGAAGGATAATGTTATTGCATACTTTGTCAATTGACGTCGTGAGTTTGGAATGTATGAAGGGATTATATGAAGAGGATGTAGATTTTGCAAAAGCTTAGAAGGCATGTAAGGAACCTTGGAGTATTTATAATACTACACATGGATTTCCACATCCAAGAATGATTCTTTTTTAAGAATTAGAGTTTGTGCATTTTGTGGAGCTCGTTACACCTAAATCTTGTGAAAGAGTTGCATAGTGGAGGTTTGGCTGGACATTCTAGTGTTGATAAGACCACAATGTTGGTGAAGGAGAAATCCAACATTAACAAGTATGTTAATAAATTTGTTGAGCATTATATAATTTGTAAGTTGGAAAAAGGAAGGAGTCATAACATAAGATTGTATCTTCCACTTCCAATACCAAAGAGACCTTGGGAATTTGGAATCAAATGTTTGTGAAGGAGAAATCCAACATCAACAAGGATTTTAGGAAATTTGTTGAGTGGTAGAATTTGTAAGTTGGTGAAACGAAGGAGTCATAACGAAAGTATTCTCCACTGCGAATACCAAAGAGACCTTGGGAATTTGTAAGTATGGATTCCTAGAACACAAGAAGGCCATGATTTTGTGATGGTTGAAGTAGACAGGTTTTTGAAGATGTTACATTTCATACAATACAAGAAAACCAATGATGTTATTTAAGTGGTTGTTTGGTTCTTCCATGAAATTGTGACATTACATGACTACTAAGGAGTATCACTTCTGATAGAGATACCAAATTCCTTGGACATTTGTGGAGGATACTATGGAATAAATTGGGTTCCAAGTTGTTATAAAGTTTAGCATGCCATCCACAGCTGGATGGACAAACTGAGGTAGTAAACCGGAATCTTGGGAATTTTTTGAGGAGTTTGAGTGGAGAGAAACCAAGATGGTGGGATTTGGTTTTGGCAGGGGTTGAATTCACTTATAACGATTTAGTCAACAGGTCTATTAGAAAAAGTCCATTTCAATTTTTTTATGGCGGATCACTAAGGGGAGTTGTGGAATTGGTTAAGTTGCCAAATCTGGAAGATAAAAGGAGTGTTGATGTCAGTGAATTTGCAGAGGACGTGTAGGAAATGCATGTGTAGGTCACACAAAATTTGAAGCAAAACAATTCCATAAATAAGCAAAGGACAGATCTGCAAAGGATACAAAATAATTTTGAAGGAGAGTTGGTGGTGGCACATTTAAGAAAACAAAGGTTTCCTAGAGGTATGTATACTAAGCTCATGGAAAAGAAAATTAGACCATATAGAGTCTTGAAGAATAATGCTAATAAGTTGGATTTACTAGAGGAATTTGGTATTTCCCTTTTCTACAATGTCGTTGATTTGTACAAGTTTCATATAAAAGAAAGGGATGATGGAGGAGGTACTCTAGACAAGTGGAAGAAATATTTTCCCATCAAGCTGGCTGCTAGAGCAAGTTTGGGTGAAGAGGATCAACAAAATCACCCACAACAAGGGGTATTATGAGTATTTAATAAAGTGAAAGAATTGAGGTTCTAAGGACACATCGTGGGTGTTTGTTAGAAATCTGATTAGACAATCTTAGTGGGATATAGTAAATAGAAAGGTAGAAACATTTGTCTATTCATTTAATTCAATTGTAAAGTTCATTCATTAATAATAATAATAATAATAAATTTTAACTGTAGAAACCATTTTTTGTATGCACAATTGATCAAAATTTGCTTTGAAACAACTCTACCAGGCCATTACATTTTATTTGTTTATATTTCAAAAAGAATGTGATGTTTTCTTGTTACAAGAATTTGCTACAAGAAACCTACTACATAAATCTTAAAGATATTGATGATATAAATCTACTGTAGATAATATTGATGCACAATGTTCCTATAGGAAACATCATTACAGAATTTTGTCAACAATCAAAGTGCAAATTGTCAATTTTTTTTGCAAAAAAATGCTTTGTTCATTACATAATTTTGTCAACAATCGAAGTGCAAATTACAATATCTTTTTGCAAAAAAATTCTTTTTAATAAATCATTGCAACTATATTGTGGCAAAATGATATTTTTATTTTGAAAAGTTTAAAGCCTGGAATCTATACCATTCATCCTCATTCACATCAATTGTATTCATCAAAAATCTACATCAATCATCTTCATCAAAGATCTATTTCAAATCCATTCAACTAAATTGTACAAGAGACATCATTTGGTGAGGTTTTAAATCAAAAAAATCTACAGCAATTGTCTTTGCATAAAGCTAGCTCTCTTAGAATTTAGATTAAATTACTATATAAATCTACTTATTATATCATTCAAAACCTTGGCCATTCATACGAAATAATCTATCAAATATTATTATTATCCAATTTTAAGGTCATGGCCGAGTCAAACACCAAAGCAGTGTATGAGACCCCCTTGTTTGTGGGCGATTTGACTGCTAAGTCTACGAAGGCATACATACTCTACCTCCCTCTGGTTATGAACCTATGACATCTTAAGAGGAAACACATGCTCTTAACCATTAAACATATGATATAGCAATAATATTGCCATATTTATTGAACAATTGATATCAAAATTCAAGATTCTAACCCACTTTAAAGCATAATAATCCAACCATTAAACATATGCCATATCTATTACACAATTGATATCAAGATTCTGACCCACTTTAAGGCATGATAATCCATAAAACCTCATCGTGATTAAATTGTAAATCATCAAACTGTCAACCCTCTTTCCCATGTAGCAAAATTCAAATCCAATTTATGTGCGTTGATTCCTTTCTGAACTACAACCTTAATTACACTCCTAATTGCCTTGGTCTTGTTCCAACATCAGTCTCTCTCAAGAATGCAGAAGGATACTCTGCATTTCTGTAATTATCCCATAGCGAGAAGGTATCGGTGATATATTTTTTTTAAATATCTCAAAAGTTCTGACTGTATTTATAGGAATGCATAAGGATACTCTGCATTTCTGTAATTATCCCATAGCGAGAAGGTATCGGTGGTATATTTTTTTTAAATATCTCAAAAGTTCTGACTGTATTTATAGTTAATTTCTGGGGTTTATGGTTTGTTTTTCTTGTTTATAACAACTTTGGATTTAAACCTTGGATGGGTTAGATCACTCCATATTACTTGGACCACCAATTAATGGTGTCAAATCCAAAAGCCATGGAAATATTTAGACAGGCTTGGTGGCTTTTGTTTTTCGAAATACTATAGGGTTTCTCTGCCTGTTGGCACTTTTTTCTGCATTATGCCTCTTTGCACCCTTTAGCCTCGTGGACAATTAAAAATTCTTTCTTTCTTTCTCTCAGTGCTCCTCCTTGCCTCTTTGCACCCTTTAGCCTCGTGGACAATTAAAAATTCTTTCTATCTTGCTCCTCCTTACGCAGTCTGGGTCAGCTTCGTGAGTACATTCCAAGAGTAGTAGGTCTTCTTGCTCTCTCCATCGGCAATTAAGTCGACGCCCATTGTTGCTATCGCTGACATCGAACTCTCGGCCCTCCTGAACTCTCGGCCCTCCTGTTCCTGATGGTACTAAATGGGAGTAAATTGATAGAGCCATACCATGGTTCGAACCTGCATCCACTAGGTGGCCCTGCCTCAGCCATGAACAAGACCACACATGGCATGATTTTGAACCCCATGTACAGAGGCCCAATGGCAAAGACCTGCCAGTTCAGCCTGGAACCTTTCAGCAGGTCTCCATGGCCTGCCTAGAGCGCAATGAATCAGAACTCGTGTTCGGCCAAGAAGATGACCATGGCCGAGTATGACATTGCCATTGCCATGGCCTTCAGTGACAGGCAATGGGTCGTCTACACGTAGCCTCTGAAACCTTGACCCACGAAAAATACTGGGAGCTTCTCCATGAGTTCACTGACGTAGGGTTAATGACAGGCGATGTGTCAATGTCTCCTAATGCCTCGTTATGAACAAAGAAATTCTCAAAGAGATTATCCATAGCAGTTCCGAGGTTTTGAAAGATGTTGGTGGGCTCACATTTGACGAGATTCGAGATTCACTATATGAAGAACGCGGAGTGGGAGCACCGAGTTGTGTTGGAGAATATCTCAATTGCCGAAAAGCCTTATATTCTAAAATGAAATGTTTTTCTAAAATGAAAAGTTTTTCTATTGGGATGTCTTATCAATCAATTATAAATAAGCAATCCTGAAGTAGGGCCAACAGTTATAAGAGAGTCTGATTCAAAACCAGGAATGTAGTTTGGTTTGTGGTTAGTCTGAACTACATAAAACATTTATAGCTTTGGTTAAATATCAATTTTGTCTTAATTTTCAAATTATTGTTGCTCAACATTTCCACTCAGTGGAAGACACAACTTTTAGTTAAATTTGGAAATATTCCAAGACCGTTAAGTCTTAGATCTAAATTATCATCATTTGCAAGCATATCAATTTTTAGCCAAATTTGCAAATGCTTGAGAAATTGTTGGGCATTAGAGCCAAGTGCTAGAGTTGGTGGTCAATGTTAAACCACCCTTTAATTGAAGATTTCAACATCTTCTCACCATTGAGTTTGTGGTCATCCTAAAACCACCAAATTCAGAGAGCACATTTAGCCATTGGCAATTGTCCTAATCTCTATGCTTGGACTCACAAAATCCCCTTCAAATTAAGGTAGGGGATGTTAAGACACCTAGTCTATTTATGTTAAGGAATATAAATCACCGATAGCGTAATTAGAGTTGCTCTTGCATCATTGTTCCTCGGTTGTTATTGTATTAATTTGGAGTTGGTGCAATGGAGTTGTGCACCGTGTATCCTGCTAGATTCTGCTTACTACTCTGATGTATTAATATCCCGGTAAGTGGGATTTGGTGATTTTCGACCTCTGTGTCTGTAACTTGGTGGGGTATTTTTGCTTACGTCCTCCCATCATAATGTTCGGTGCATTACCCCCTGACAGACAGGCGGTTTTTAGCTAGGGTGCATTGTGTGGTGGTGGAACTTGAGGTGTCCACACCACTGGTGGTAATATGGTGCTTGGTATTGGAGCCTCAAGCCATTGTGTCGGTCATCTAGAGGAACTATCCATATCACATCCTTCCTCTAGTATAGTTTTTCTTTTGTATTATATACTGACGAGTTGTTGGAGTATATCTCACGAACATCTTGTGCGGTGGATTTAATGTATCTAAACATCTGGTCGTATTTCTCCATTGTGGTCATCCAGATTCTGGTGCTTTTTTGGATTGCAGTTTTCATCCTCTACCAAATCTACTTGCTTCACTTCATATACACTTCCTATTTTCAGTCGGAGTGGCCAAATGTTTGGGTGGCGGAAGTTTTTCACGACTGATATTAATGGTGTAGACATTGAGGAAGGGTTGCAGAATCGGTCATATAAACTTCCATTTCTATGGCGTAAGTGGTTGGATTCATTCATTGTTTCCTGACCATGCGAAAGCATCAGTGTCTGTATCGGTCGATTTTGGTGGGTATTTAAAGGTTGGTGGTGTTGTTGTTGTTGTCAATAAGTTTGTTGGATTTGTGTTGATCGGGTGGGCTCTTCATGTGCAGTTAATCAAGAATTCCCATTTTAGAACTGGTGGGCAGACTCATTCGATCTTGGGTTGATCAGTCTCTGAATCCTGGATGGTTTTGGATTCAAATTCTTTCTTCTTGGCGGTTTCATCTCCGGGTTTCTGGTATTTGTTTGGACCTTGATGGTGGGGTTGGGTGCATTATATGGGGTGGTGGTAGTTGGGTTATATCCACATCTAGATCTTCTCAACTATGGTGCGGGCCTTCGGGCAGTGTGGAGTAGTTATCCCAATTGGGGATCCCATTAATTCTCCACTATCGCCCGCTCCTTCCGATGAATTCATCATTCTCTGCCTTGTCCTATATCTTGTGCTTGGGTTTTTATTATACATTTTTTTTTTCCATTTCTGGTGGTTGCGCATTGACTTCTTCTGGGGATTACCTTACTGGCAGTGTACTAATCCGTATCATCACGGGGTTTCTCTCTCGGGGCTGGTACTTCTTGGTATCCTGAGGCTCCTGGTGTCTTTATCTACGTTGACACGTATTTTGACTCCGTGATCATTCCCTGACATTTTTTTGGGATGTTGGCTGGTGGTAGCTCGATTGGATTTGGGACGCTTTCTGGTGACACTTTGGTTGCTTACGTCTCGCTACATGAGGATTTTATTGTTGCCACCATGGTTGTTGAACAGGCATATGCACTTCACCCTGCTCCACTACATCAGATGTGCTGGCATATGTGCATCAACTTGGAAAATTGTTCGGTGCCACCTGGGGTCCATGCAAATTTTGAATGCCATCCAAGTTCCTTTCATTCTCAGATGCATTGGAAGAGTCATCGGAATAAGCCTATACGGGGTTCGGGGGAACCACGTATATGTAGCTTTGGCCATGACTGTGTTGATTTCAGGAATTTGGACATGGTGATGTGGGTTGATACGCAGTGGACTCCCCTGCTGGGTTACTCTTCGAAAGTTAGTATATTGTTGCCCAATTGGTACTCGTTTCATTTCCTACATCCTGAGGACTTGGAAAAAATCAAGGTTCGTCCATGGGTGCAAGTTCGTGGCTTTTTGTAGCTATGTATGTGGTATGTATGTTTTAATCCTATTTTGGACACCCCTCGGAATTTTCTGGTGTGAATGAAGCTTAACGCAAATGACAAATCCCATCCATTAACTAATTGCATTGGTTATTCCGGGCTCCGAAGGCACCTAGTTGGGGGCTACAAGGTCGGTTTCGGTAAATACTAAAAAGTGTATGAGATGCAATGTTATCTCTATTAAGCGCATCATTGGCATGGGTCGAGTCATATGTGGTATCAAAATGGCATTTATCTTAAGGCAAGTGGCTGATTGAGAGCATGTTGGGTGATTTAATCCATTCAATTCATAATCCGGTGCTGCTTAAAATAGAAAGTCCTAGCTTACCACTGGAATATTGGACTCGGGAGGCTCTTACGGTTGGGAATTCAGTGGGTCGTTTCGTCTATATGGACCCCCGTAATCTTGGTGCTCGTGACAAGAGGGTGGCTTGGATTCTAGTGGAGGTCAATTTCGCTGGAGGGCTCCCGGAAGACCTCATACTCGAATGGGAATCGTCGTGTATCTATCAGCGAGTAGATTATTGGGGGATACCTTTTCATTGCCTTATGTGTCATCAGACTGGACATCTGCTGGAATAGTGCCTGCGTCGGCTTCACACGCATATGAGATCGACTGGTTTGGATTGCGCTTCATTTGAGGTCCCCCCTCACGCTATGAACTCAGGTACTTCTACTCACTATGAAGACTCTTTTTTGCAGTATCATGCCCCCTCAGACTCTACCAATCCTGTTGATAATTCTCAATCTAGGTATGATTTGTTATCCCTATTGACTTTGTTTTGGCTCTTTCTGTCTCCTTCCCTCCTCTGCTTTCTCCTCATGCCCACCCTGGCCTTCCTTCTTCCTCGGTCATCCCTAACCCCCCTGCACCTCCATCCACTACATCCATTGTACTCTTAGGGTCTGGGGTCGGCCCTTCATCGGACCGCGCCACTCTTGCTCCTATCGAGGTTTCAAGTTAGTCCCCCCATCAATCACCTGGGCAGGCCCACTTCATATCATCCCCACATAACTCGGTCGACTCTGATTTTGAATTACTTCTTCAACATTCCACACTAGGCTTATCTTGTCTCATTGTTCATAAGGGTTTGGGTCAACCTTCCAACCCTATCATTTTCCCTGCGTTTCCCTGTAATGTTACCACCACTTGGGGGGCGGGGGTTGTCAGTGCCGTCAGAGGAAACACGCGGGAAAAAACCTTTGTGATGATTTCTTTGGTTTACTTGACATTCCCATTCTAGATTATGTCACTTCTGGGGGCCTTGGAGCTTGTTCCCCCCTATCACACCCTTCCAGATGAGTATTTTATCCCTGAATAGCGTGGGTTGGGGGATATACCCAAAAAATTATCCCTTCGGTGTTTAATCTCCTCCATTTGTCCTTTTTTTATTCTCATCCAGGAAACTATGTCCTTTGTTGCACGGTATATTGCTTACTTTCAGTGTATTCTTCCTTCATGGTCAATGGTGGCTGCGGATTCGATAGGTCTCTCAATTGGGCTGGTGGCTTTATGGGACCCCACCTTAGCTCATTTCCGAGCATATGGTTTCTTTGCAGGTATGCTATTGTCGGGTCACTTCCGAGAACAGGCATCTCGTGTCCACATGTGGAATATATATGTGCCCTATGATAACATACTGCCATTTTGGGACCGCATCTGGGACTTGGGGACTCTGGGGATTGGTTCCCTTATCATTGGCGGGGATTTCAATCTGATTCTACATCCCACTGAAATGTGAGGCTCGACATGTAGAGTTGACCCCTTGTCTTCTACTCTCTAGGACCTTTTCGATGATTATAATATGGTTGACATTGCGCCTTATCCATTGGCTCCGACGTGGCGTAATGGTAGAAGTGTGGGACAATACATTGGGAAAATATTGGATCATTTTATGATCCACGAAAGTCTCCTTGAAATTTTCAGGCACTTTCATTCCCTCATGGACGTGTCTAGTATATCGGATCATTGTCTGATTATGTTGATGTGGAGGATGGAACCAATCCAAAAGGGCTTACTATTTAAATTCAACTGGATATGGCTTCAGGACCCGGATTTTATATAACTTGTTTCCTCTATTTGGTGCTCCTCAGCCTTTAGACATATTAGTTCTCCCATGGAACTCATCTTTGAGAAACTTTCGCGGCTCAAAGGATGAGTTCATAAGTGGGAATGAGCCAAGAAAGCTGCATTATTACATGAGTTGTCATCCATCTAGCAGGAATTACATTCTTTGTGTGGTAAACTTGCTTCACATGGTCCATCACATTGTATCGTGGACAGACTTAAAATTCCGGAGTCGCGCCGGAAACACATTTTACTCTTGTAATAGGCTACTTGGAGATTAAAGAGTCGTGCTACTTGGATAAGGGAGGGTGACCAAAATACCAAGTTCTTCCATCATTTTGTGAATCATAGGCGTTGTTGGAACTCAATCTGGAAAATTCGGCGACCTGATGGATCCCTCGCCACCTCGGATCATGATATTTGACTGGAAGCAATGACTTTATTCACTGTTGTGTTTAAGGCTCGAACTGAAGTTCCACTGGCTAATATGTTGTGGGGCATTGAAAACTACCTGGTCATGTTTGATGGACTGAGAAATGAGATGATATATAAACCTCTTATTTTTTAGGAGCTTCATTCGGTATTACATTCCTTTTCAAAAGACCGATGCCCTGGCACGGATGGGTGGACGATTGAACAAGTTTCATTGGTTTCCTTGAAATTATGAAAGGGGATTTGTTGGCTATGGTGGAAGCATCTCGGATCAGCAAGCACATTCTCGGATCAATTAAATCTACTTATACCCAAGGTATATGATCCACATACTTTCTCAAAGTTCAAGTTGATTTCTTTAAGCAGCATAACATACAAGATTATCTCCAAGGTGATTGCGGTACGAATAAAAGAATGCCTATCAAGATTTATATCTCCAAAGCAGTTCGGTTTTTTATCTAACAGGCCTATTCATGATGCGGTAGCCATTGCACAAGAATTACTCCACTATGTTCATACTAGAAGGCAAAAGGCGTTGAATATAATTATTGATTTACATCGTACATATCACTGTGTGGATTGGACTTTCCTAGCACTGGTGTTGCAGAAAATTGGTCTCTCCATTATGATCATCGAATGGATCATGAAATGTGTGTCTAACTCTTGGCTTGATGTTCTAGTAAATGGTCTTCCCACATATTTATTCAAATATGGTAGGGGTCTAAGACAGTTATGCTCCCTATCTCCTCTGTTATTCATCCTCATTATGAATGGCATCAATCACAAGATTACTCGTGAAAAGGTGGTGAGGAATTTTGAAGGTATCAATGGGCCCAGAGGTATGTATCACTCATTTATTTTTTGTAGATGATATTCTAACATTCGATAAGATATCACTCCCACAATGGGAGATATTATTTGATCTATTCAGACGTTACGGGTCGGCTTTGGGGTTGGTGGGAAATGGCAACAAATCTATTCTTCTTTTCACAGATGAAATTACTGATGATATACATCGTATTGCCACATTCTTTGATGTTGGTCCTCGACCCCTTGGGGAGGGGATATAATATTTAGGTTTTCACCTACGCCTGAATTGTTATAAATTTGTGGATTGGGCATGGATCATCTCAAAAATTCACAACCATCTGTCTAATTTCTCCCATCGTCATTTATCTATGGAGGGCCGCCTGGTCTTGGTTAAGTCGGTGTTGTCACAACTTACTACTTACTGGATCCATCTATTCTCTCTTCCGAGAAAAGTATGCAACTCTCTCTAAGTTATTATGGCTTGTTTTATATGGTCAAGTTCGGGTGTGGCACACAAATTCCACTTGGCCAGAGGGTCGAAATTGGCTCGACCTTATGATTTAAATGGATGGGGGATTATGGACTTATAATCTTCTGGAAAGTCGCTCATTATAAAATCTATGTGGCGTTATCTTAATGGATCTGGTCTATTTCAACATATTTTTCGATTTAAATATTGTCGGGAAGAGCCTCTCTCTTTATCTGCCCGTTTATGTCATTTGAGCCCTATAGGTGGCTCAATTATTTGGCGCGGTTTTATTAAAGTACAAGACCTATTTTTTCTCTATATAAAATGTCAATTTGGCAAGGTGAAAGGATTATGATTGGCGGGGATGATATCCTGGGTATGAATCCGGGGGCGGTCCCAGACCAAGCCCTTGTGTGGGCGCTGCAACAAAAGGGAATTTGTTTCCTCGCACAATTAATCTGGGAATGGAAAAATGGTAACCCTGTGTGGAAAAACCATGGGGAAATTGGATTATCAGTCCAATTCACCGTTGGGTGGCGATCATATCTACTGCATCTACGACAAGATGGTTTATGCAAACATAGCGTTGGGGATTTTATCTCATGTGAAGGGTGATTTCATCGCAATTCAATTATGGCCTCTGAATTATATTGCTTTATTACACATCTTGGTATGGGATACCAAACCATGCCATGGTTCATGCACTATTGGTGGTCCCAAGTGCCCATCAAGATTATAATTTTCACTTGGCTCGCATGGAAGAACAAAATTCTCACTTGGGACAATTTGTGTAGGAGGGGAATGAAAGGTCTAAGTTTATGTCATCGTTGTATGTCTTCTCCGGAAACGGTAACCTATTTACTTCTACATTGCAAGGTTTCTTTGTCTATTTGGAATCATATACTAATCTGCTGCGGGATGCCTCAATTTTCCTTCCTGTCACTTGAACATTGTCTTCGTTGGGGTACCTCCAGTGGGGGAAAGTTGTTTCTCATCCCTGTATATACTATTTGGGAGATATGGAAGGCACAGAACTGGTACATTTTTTATGGGGTTCTTAGATTCTCTGCAATCTCCATTATTTCTAAGTCGTTATCATAGTTAGAGAACTACACTCCTGTGAGTTCTACAACATTTGACTTATCACGATGGCTCAGCCTTCCACAAATTTTCCTTCCTGCTGGTTTTTTCAATGGTGCATCTCAGAAAGGTAAATGTAGATGCGGTGCATGGCTTTGGTTCAATGAAAAGACAGCCTACAAACTACACTAGTATGTTGGACAGGGCACTAATACCTGTGCGAAGCTTATTTCATTATGGGGACTTCTATGGTATGTGGATTTTTTGAAGATCCAAACTCTTCACATTCATGGGGATTCCATGTCTATTGTCAAATTCCCCAAGGGAAACCATTCGCATAGATCTATATGCACTTCGAGGTTGGGGAATGAGGATCAAGAAATTATTATAAGGATTACAAAACTACATTGTTCATTAGAGAACTTTTGAGACCTAAAATGGGCCTCCTAAGAAAAATGTACAACCAAAATAAATTTTAGAAGAACCAATAGGATGATGTCAACCATGAGGGATGATTCACCTTTTTTTGGATAAAAAAGTAAAAAGATTAAAAAATAATAAAATAATAAAACTACTTTTTCAACTTGTATTTTCAACTTATCTCCCTAAGGGTTTACTGAAATTTTGAATGGGTATACTCCTTGTATGTAAAATTTAAGTCCTCATCCAAGGAGTACCCATCTTGCATAATTTCGATGGTCCCTGCTACATGAAAAATGAGAAATACACGAAAAAACATGATTGCAATTACGTTTTTCATGTATTTCTCATTTTTCATATAGCAGGGTCCATTGAAAGTATGAAACATGAGCACTCCTTGGATTTGGAATCAAATTATGCATCCAACGAGTGTTCCCGCTCGAAATTTGAGTAAACCCATAGGGAGATAAGTTGAAAATACGAGTTGAAAATTATTATTATTATTATTATTATTATTATTATTTCTCTCTCTCTCTCAAATTTGATGATGTAATCTAATGTTATTTTATTAGTTCCACTATTATTATATAATTTCCTAAGGAGGCCCATTTTAGACCTAAAAATTACCCTAATGAACATATGTTCCAAGAGGCCAACAACGTTGCATATGCCCTCTCAAAACGTGGCATCGTGGACCCGTTGAGCTTCATATATATCGACATCATTTTGGATGGTGTCCAACTGGTCAAAGATAGTATGGAAATGGCTTAGTTTTTATAATGCAGACAATTAATTAGTTATCATGTTTTTAAGTTTATTTTGTAGAATTTTCTGAACATGTTTTTGAAAACTCTCACGGGTGATTATCACTTTTTGTTTTACAGACAGAATGAAAATGTTGTGCAAGACAAAATAGTTGATAATTCTATCTATTATGCAAATGTCTTGGAAAGGATGGATGATAGCACAAAAGACTTGTGAATGATGTAACTGATTTTTTGTCTAATATAAAATCCAGTTGTTTTTTCTTTCTAAATAAATAAATTAATTAAAATTTAAAATTTAGAAATATATATATATATATATATATATATATATATATATATATATATTAAAAAAAAAAAAAAAAAAGAAGAAGAAGAAGAAGAAGAAGAAGAAATCCAAAATATTATGAAAGATGAATTGAACATATATCAATGTATTCATATTTCATTTTAATGGAAAAATTCACACTTATTTTTCATTTTAGTGAATATGTATCTTTGGAAAACTTATTAGATGTTGTTGGAAGGAAAAAAAAAATTAAGATGTTGAACAAAAAATACACAAGATTCTCAATGGGATTGTACAAATACTTATGCCTTTCTAGGAAAGTTAGAAAATAATGTGTACTGGAGGAATCATGAAAATTTATGACTTGGCAATTATTAACAAAGAAAATCATCATAATTATTTCATCATAATGCTTTTGAACAAATAAAAATCAAGTGTGTAAATCAAAATATTATCCAAATATTATCTAAGAACAAATATGGAAAATAAGAATTAAAGAGAAATTTAACCAAAAGTAACAAGAGATTCAAAAATCTCGTGGGTTGGCACTGCAAGCACTTGTTTGTAGGTCATTTTCAATGGTGTACTCCATTTCTTACAACAAAAATAAAGTTAAGATGATTAATTTTAAGAAAAATGAAATTTATGATACTAAAGATTTCACTAAAATACATCCTCTCTACACTTATTGAGCAAAATATTTTATGTGAACTCTATTAATTAAACTTCTTTCTAGATTCGGAATTAAGATGGAATCCCAACCCTTATGTTGGGATGTCCAACTTGGAACTTTTTCATCATTCGTAGTGAATTAAATATATTTAAGGGAAGATTGGGATTTCCATAAACAGGTTAAGGCTAGTTTAATTATTAGACAGAAATATCCACTTTTCTAGTCATTGTTAAAAATTAGCCAAATTTTTTATCTACTTCTAGAAATGTTAGTAGAATAAGACATGATCAAAGAGAAGCCATCAATAATTATGAAGAGACTATTCATGCTCACGTCATTGAGGCACTATTGTCTTCACATGAGAGGTGGGATGTCATACCTCATGTTTTAAAAGTAGGGACCCTAATTCCTATCCATTGTTCAATATGATATAACAAAAATAACTTATTAATTGAATTCTTTGAAGAGATCTGCATTAAATGAATTGGCCTAAGATTTCCATATCCTCTCAAATAGTGCCTAACAAAAATGTATCGGATAGTATCCCAAAGGGAATGGGCTCAAGAAAGTAACTAACTGGATTTAGGTTGACAATCATTAAGATATTATAAAGACATTAGGCTCAAGAAAGTAACTAACTGGATTTAGGTTGACAATCATTAAGATATTATAAAGACATTATATAGTATCAGATTTTGGGCATGTGGTATTTAATTCCATCAAGCTTCATAGATGAATTACCAGTCCTAATTCATTGCATAAAGGACATGCAATAATTTTGGCAAGGGAGAATAATGAGGTTGGAATATGGTAATGTTTGACTGCCATATATATATATACATAAATTGCTCTTTTTGCCTCCATATAAGCTCAATTTGTTGCAACTTTCCACCATTTTCTTACCTTTCAAAGAATATTGACTAATGATATAATTAGCTAATTTTCTAAACATATATACATACTTAAGATATATACTTAAGATAAATCTACATGTACGGAAAGAACAAAGACATGCAAAAAAAAATCAACAATAAGAAATTGATCAAATTAGCAACCAGAGAAGCTAGATCATTGACCACATCAATAACAACCGAGTAAGATCAATGAGCAATATAGGCGAGCAAAGAAAGTGAGATTTCAAAGAGAAGGTTATTACAAACCAATACTCTATTTATGAAAAGCAAAATAAAGGTTAAGATAATGCACTTTTGAATTGAGTTGAAAAGTAACTTCGATGTAGTAAAATCATCATAATGGATCTAAGCATATCAACTCTCTATTGAGCATAAGAGTATCAACATGTAGGGCTGCCATCCGTGAGATAGGTTGAATATGTAAAGTGGTTTTTTGGGTCCTTGTGAAATTTTCATCTTTATTGAAATACAAATTCTTGATGATTTCATTATATATTTAGTAGTGTAAGTTGTCTTTTGAACTCGATTAAGGGTAAGGCGCCCCTCAATTAATCCAAGTTTTGTTATTTCGTATTATGTTTCATGCATTTCTATATTTTTTTTTTATATTTTGTAGATTAATTTTATAATAAGAATTTTACATAATTAGTTAAATTAGGGGTAGATTTTAATATAGAATATATTATTTTAAATTTTAATTAAAATGTGTCGGTATCTCAGCAAAATGGTTAATTATTTCTTATAGCATATACATTTGTTTAAGTTTTTAGGGTTATAAGTTGTTTTTGTTGTGATGGGAAATTATACACCATAATAAAAGAGTTACTTAATAAATTTATGAAATCTAATAATTCTTAAATTTGTTTTTATTTAAGTTTTCAATTATATGTTTAGTTAAGATTTAATTTAGAATTTTAATTTTAATATATTAGTAAATTCAAATTAAATTCCTTACCAGTAAGAAGTTTCATATAATTAATTCTTTAGATAGGGTAATGCAACAATGTATCTATAAGTTCATATAATTAATTCTTTAGATAGGGTAATGCAACAATGTATCTTTAATTGATTTTTAATCTTTTAGGATTTCAGTAGATTTTAAATCATTTAGATTATTTTTTAATTTAAATATTTTGAAATTATAGAAAAATAAAATTTGTTTGATTTTTACATTATTAGCATAAAATTTTATTTTAATGGAAAAATATTTAATTATGAAAAAAGAAAAAATATTAGTTTTGCATAGGTTTTGCAAAGCATTTTGTAAATACATAAAATACCTTGATATGGTAAATGAACAATTAAACTAAAGACATTTAATTTTAAAATCATATACAAAGTGTTTGATGAAGTACCTAAATAAACATCACAATTTAATCTTCATGCACATTATTGTATCTCAAGAAACAATCCCTTGGCTATGGTAAGGAATCAGTGCTTAAGACATTTTATAAATGTATGTCATAATTACAATATCAAATGGCCTCTGTTTAATACTTTTGGAATTTAATTACTTAATACCCTCAATAATCTAATATAATGAAAGCCTTCACAATGCCATAAATTGTTGATATTTGAATGAAATGAAATGAAGAATTGTAAGGGAAACTCAAATTGATATGCTGAGAAACAGAATCTATAACTTTTAAGTTTCAGAGGAAATCATGCAGAGAGAGGAAACTCGAAATAATATGTTGTAAACACAGAATCTATTACTTTAAAGTTTCATCAGGAGTTTGTGAAAAGAGAAGAGATGAAGTGGAGCGCAAATTAAGGTTATTTAACTCTTACTCACATATGTAATTAAGAGACTGGTTGCTACATTACTTCACTTCATTTGAAGAGGGATAAACACATAGCGAAACTGGGAAGACATATCAACATCAACAGCTGCAAGAAACTTGGTCTTCTTTCATTAATTTCTCAGAAAATTCAATACCAAATTAACAGTCATCCAGAGGTCCAAAACTTTGAACCTCTTTTCTTTCTTTCTATCTACTTAAATACATCAAAGTAGTTTGTAACTGTTGAACTTCTTGAAACTACTCAACTACCTAAACTGTTAAGATTACTCATGCAATCATACCGAAAAAACAAATTAAAACTAGAAATATTGTTCGTTTTGTTGAATATGATGTTGCTAATGCGTCCTCCTGAAGTGCTGAGGTGTCCTTTCTGGTTATGATGCAGCAGCTGCACAATTCTGTAACGATGCCTCAATGCCCGACTTGACCTAGATGTTTTGCTTCCAACATTGCCACTATACGTTCTTCTATCGGACTCTACCTGTGCCATTGTGCTTCAAACGTTGTCATCATGTCACGTGCTACCCGACTCTGCCTCTTCTACGTGTGCCTATCGTGTTTAGTCATTTCTTCTCCTTGGCTCTGCGTCAGGTCACTTACCCGAGTCTCTTTGTTGTGTTTTGCCTTCAACATACATACGCGTGCAATTAACAGCAATTTACTTTAAAATAGATCACACATAACTCAAAAAAATTACATATACGCGGAACAGTGGTTGTAGGGTCCACAATATGGTGACTAATCACGGTACATTGCATATCGGCAAACTTCACATATAACTTAAATGGTCAACAATACAAACGTCGATGCGAAGTTGCAACGTAATCTCCATCGTAGATCTTCGCCAGATCTAACGGCCTCACTGTACCGTCTCACACTGCCATCTCTCGTCCTTGTCGCATCACAACCAAAATACTTTACCTTGCGAAGTCTTAATGCTAAAATCTAAACCTGTCGATGTGCGATATGCGCTGAATCGTTGTGCCAACATGTGGCTCCTCCCTTTATCGCATCGCAAGTTTCGATTCTTACTGCATCGCAAGTTATTTAGTCTAACTTGCGAAGTCCTTAACACATAAACTAAATAATCGTCGATGTGAAATTGCGTTATGCCGACACATCGCCCTTCTCCTCGTTGCATCGCAAGTTTCAATTTTTACCGCATCGCAAGTTATTTTGTTTAACTTGCAAAGTCCTTAACACATAAACTAAATAATCGTCAATGCAAAATTGCGCTATGTCGACACGTGGCCCTTCTCCTCATCGCATCACAAGATATATTATTTAAATTGCGATGTCATCTCAACCGTCGGTCTCTTCCACTTCAGATCTGCGATTCGATCCTCGTCGTCTGATCGCCTCCTTTGGAAATCTTCTAAGTGTTTCTATCTTAGTCGATTTCTCTGCTTTCTATCGTCCCTGCTCTACAACTCTGTTATCCTTCCTGAGCTTTATTCAGTCTTTAAAAGTGCTGATCTCTTATGAGCTTGCGAATGAGCCCGACTCAACCATGTCCGGTGTGCAATGTCTGAATGTGCCCATCAGTCCGGCCCTTGAACTGTTCTGCATGTGAATGAGCCTAACTCAACCCACCTTCACATCTCATCACGTAATGTTAATGTACCAACATATAAATCAAAATTCTTCTACGACACACAAAATTTTACATTTTCTATTATATATGTTTTTTTGGTGTTTTGAAAAGTATTTCAAAGGTAAATGAAAATGAGCCACAACATCTGGCTCCACCCGGGGATAGTTATCTTTTCCACAGAAGCGCTAAGAACCACAGATTAGTGCCTTATCCATTGGGCATGGAGTCAAATATTGCTTGGTGACATATGAACAATGAGAAATCTAGTATTTACAATGGTGGAATGCTGACCTTTAATGCTGGAAATAATGCTTCAGATACTACCCATTCACAGGCAGTTGTACTGACTCTCCATATATATCTTCCGAAATGAATGTGTTATTTGACCTTGCCTCAGAGATTTTGTATGGACCATACCAGAGAGAGTCAAATTTACCATGCTTCCCCTTTTCTTCTCGTCTAGTGTCCCATCTCAATACAAAATATCCTGCTTGAAAGAGAACATATTTTGATTTTATGTCAAATATAGACTTCATCTTTTCCTGATAAGTAATCAAGTTATCCCTGACTTTGTTTATGTTTTCACTTGATTCAATTATTTTGTTCAATCTTCTTACCAGAGCATTAGGTTCTTCCTGAGCTTCTTGAAGGAAAGAAATCATTGGTTTGGCTAGCTCAGTAGGAAATAGTGCTTGAGTTCCATAAACCAGTTTATAGGGAGACTTCTTAGTATATCTCCTGGTAGTGACTCGTACTGCCCAGAGGGAAAACTTCAACTTCATATCCCAATCCTTCTAATTCTGAGTGATTTTCTTCTTCAAGATTCTGACCAATGTCTTATTTGAGGACTAAGCCAATCCATTCCCTTGGGGATGATATGTTGTGGAATGTGATAAAGTTACATTATATGTTTGCCAAAAATTAATGAAACAAGCAGAGTTGAATACATGAGCATTATCAATCACAATTTTGACTGGACATCCGAATCTTCTGAAAAAAATTTCCTCCAGAAACTTCATCACTACTTGGTCATTCGCCTTCTTAGTGGGTATTTCTTCAACCCATTTTGTAAAGAAATCAGTAGCATCCAGAATCCAATTGAGCTGTCCAATTGATGGTGGATTGATCTCTCCAATAAAATCCAATCCCCATTTCCTGAAAGGTTCTTCAATAAATATTGGGATGAGAGGTAATGGAGAAATTTTTTTCTTTTCAGCAAACAATTGACACTTCTGACAACTTCTGACCAGTCTATAAACATCTACAAACAGGGTTGGCCAATAAAAGCATGACTTGAGAATTTTATGAGCAGTGACCTTCCAGCTATAATGTCCTCCACACAGACTTTCATGATATTTTTTGGTGACTTCAATAGATTCTCCTTCGGTCAAACATAACAGAAAAATACCAGCAGGATCTTTCCAGTATATCTTTGCTTCTACGTTAACATATGGTTGTGACTTGAGCTTGAGAGCTCCGTATTTTGTTCTATTTAGTGAATTTGCAAAGGAAAATAAACACAGGTAATGCACAATATCTTTATACCAATCAGAGCACAAAAATTTGTATTCAATACCTGTTTTGGACTTGTTTTGACCTTATTCATTAACAGCTCCATCCATTGGTGCCAACAGATTGATTCTAAAGGCTTGAAAATGTGTCTCTATCAACAACTTCGCTAACCCCTGTCCCTTGACCAGCTTGGTGGGTTTGATGTCCAAATCATACTCTTGGATTTTTTCTAACCACTTCCCCATTTTTCCTTCAACATCACTTTGGACTAGCATGTCTTTCACAACAGAATTAGGAAAATAAGCAGTTATTTGGGATTGTAACACATAAGTCCTGAAGGCTTTCAGTGCTTTGACCAAAGCATATACTTGTTTCTCCATAATATTTTATTTGAGCTCAGCATATCTGAGAACTTTACCGAAAAATGCAACTGGTTGATCCTTACTATCTTTATTTTTCTGCAACAACATAGCAGCAATAGTAGTGGGGGATTGTTACACAGCATTTTTTCACTGTCCCTGCAATCCCTCGCCATGCATGTTGGAGGGTCTTTCCCATGACTTGTGAGTAGTGTCATACTATGCCAACACCTTATTTGCATCCTTCTTCATAAGGACATCATTTCTCTTGTTGAACATTTCCTCAAAAAGCACACAAAAACCTATGTTTTGGCTTTAGTGCGAGTAGCCAGTTCACCCCTCGCGCCAATAGGGTAAATTTGCACTAGAGCCCATACCACCTGGCTCTCTGTCTCAGTGTATTGCCCCTGCCAATTGTTTTAAGAATTTTTTTTAATAAATAGGGGTTAAAGTTTCCTTCTAACTACCTAAGGGATGACTCATTAGAAGTAGTTAAAGTTGATAAGCCACAGATCTCTCTCTTTAGGTAGTGGTTTTTACCTCTCATGGAACACTCTTTGAAGATAGGACTCCCTTCCATGATTATAGGGATCCTAACCTTTCTCTCTCCCTCTATATAAACAGGACTTCTCCCTTTATAAAAGCTAGCAGAACATACAGCCAAGAAGCTGAATTTGGAGAAGAGATACTATAGCTGAGTAGTTTCTATAGAGACACGAGAAAATTTGGCGGAATTTCCGACGGCCAATTCGTTGCTATTCCGACACATAGTCGTCACAAGAGTGACAGTTCGAGGACGGGCAAACCGTGGTTTCCTGTGCCGTTGCAATTCCGACGCACTTAAAAAGTTTGCATTACCGACATCTTTTCTGTCGCTTCCAAACAGGCATCGCTCTTCCGACGTTTCCCAAACCGTCGCGCTTCCGACGAAATGTGGTCCGACGTTTTGAACGTCGCTCTTCCGACATTTGTAATTGTCACACTTACAACGAAATGTGGTTCGACATTTTGAACGTCGCTCTTCAGACGTTTGTAAAATGTCGCAATTCCGACGCAATGTGGTCCGACGTTTTGGATGTCGCTCTTTCGACGGTTGTAAACTGTCATAATTCCAACGAAATGTGGTCCGACATTTTGAACGTCGCTCGTCCACTGTTTTTATACTGTCGCTCTTCCTGTTTTTAAGCTGTCGCAATTTTGATGCTTACAAGGCGTCGGTATAGCGGCGACGAGTTCAATTTTAAAAAAAAAAGTGAAACTTTAAAAGAGGAAAAACTTTGTTTTGAATATATTATATGAAGTAAAACAGTCCATGAAGTCATTAAATTTTCACATCTGAAGATTGGAACCCAAATATCCATCCAGAAAAGTGGAAGTCCCACCCCAGACAGTGATAGAAAAATACCCCATGTCACATACGGGGACTTGATATAAAACCCAGTAACGGTCCACATGGAGATTATCGACAATCTGAGAAAGCATCCAAATATGCCCGAGGCATCTATAAGAAAGTGAAATAGCGGTATGTAGAATAGTAAAGCAACAGATAGAGTACGTACCGACGTCCATTGTTCCAAATACAAATTAAAGTACCCAAAATCCTTGAACAGAGAAAAACGCTAATCATGTGAGGAGTGTGATATGTCCAAAATATAAAAAGACCATCAAACCATATCAATAAACCAACAACATAGACCAACATCGCTAGTTTTGAAGGCAGAGTGATAAACATTAATCATTTTTTTTTCACAACAGAAAAAACGTTGTTTTGAATATATTATATGAAGTAAAACAGTCCATGAAGTCATTACATTTTCACATCTGAAGATTGGAACCCAAATATCCATCCAGAAAAGTGGAAGTCCCACCCCAGACAGTGATAGAAAAATACCCCATGTCACGTACAGGGACTTGATATAAAACCCAGTAACGGTCCACATGGAGATTATCGACAATATGAGAAAGCATCCAAATATGCCCAAGGCATCTATAAGAAAGTGAAATAGCAGTATGTAGAATAGTAAAGCAACAGATAGAGTACCAACGTCCATTGTTCCAAATACAAATTAAAGTGCCCAAAATCCTTGAACAGAGAAAAACGCTAATCATGTGAGGAGTGTGATATGTCCAAAATATAAAAAGACCATCAGACCATATCAATAAACCGGCAACATAGACCAGCATCGCTAGTTTTGAAGGCAGAGTGATAAACATTAATCATTTTTTTTTCACAAGAGAAAAAACGTTGTTTTGAATATATTATATGAAGTAAAACATTCCATGAAGTCATTACATTTTCACATCTGAAGATTGGAACCCAAATATCCATCCAGAAAAGTGGAAGTCCCACCCCAGACAATGATAGAAAAATACCCCTTGTCACATACAAGGACATGATATAAAACCCAGTAACGGTCCACATGGAGATTATCGAAAAATCTGAGAAAGCATCCAAATATGCCTGAGGCATCTATAAGAAAGTGAAATAGTAGTATGTAGAATAGTAAAGCAACAAATAGAGTATTGACGTCCATTGTTCCAAATAGAAATTAAAGTACCCAAAATCCTTGAACAGAGAAAAACGCTAATCATGTGAGGAGTGTGATAACCATCTGCAGAAACCCAGGCTCGCTTGTAAGATCAGGCTCGCTTGATTCCAAAATTGGTAACCATCTGTTGCATCCAAGATGTAAGGTTCAGGCTCGCTTGTTTCCATTAGTAGCCCGCTACAGCATCCACCCTATTCATAGCAAAAAGGTTCTTGTAGATATACAGAGAAAGAGTATAATACGTAGACCATATAAACATGGCTCTGTATTTCAAAAAAAAGGTTTAAAATAGAAACAGGGAAACATTTTTTTTCTAAGTAAAGTTAATCTATTAACAGTGGGAATAAAATTACACCGAAGTCAAAATGATTGCCCAGACTCATGGAAAATTTGTCATCAAAAAATCAAAAAATTAAGAAGACTGCCCTCATACGGGGAAACCAGTCTTGAACATTTAATTTACAGAATTCAAAAATATTACAAAGGTCTAACACAGTAAAATAATCTAAAAACAGCCCAATTAAGTGGGCCGCGAAGCAAGAAAAACAAATTAACCAAACTACTCCTCCGGCTCCTCTATGATTCGGCACCATCCTTCGGAAGGTCCAGGATCGCTAGGTGCTACCTCCACATTCATGCCACGGCTCCCCTCCTGAAGGTCTGAATACTGGCCAAATTTTTCCGAGCTCAAACCCGCCGGATAGGTGCATTCTTCCTCCGTTTGGGCCTCCTCACGGAAAACCACAGTGACTGAAGCTGTGATTCGTGGGCAGTTGAGAGCAATTAAAGGAAAATTGCATAATGCGTGTCGTGGGAGAAGGTGAACTAGCGGTGGGGAAACGAGGAGCAGGGGAATCCATACGGTGGCCAGATCCTACAACCCGACCCCGCCCACTCCTAGTATTTGGATAGCAACCTGCGTAATAATCACTGGACTGGCCGGAAGACAACTCGGTTGAGGGGCTGGAGGGAGCGCGCAAGGGTTGACCTCTAGTGCTCCCCCTGCGGCAACGCATCCTTTGACGCACGCGAGGCATGGATGCAGTCTCACTAGCAGTGGGCACAAGAGGAGACGGAGAAGCATAATTCCAAGAAACAGAGGAAGACAGACAAGGACCAGACCGAGAGAAATGCAGATATGCAGCAAGGTCTAAGCAGCAGTTCAGCTGGCCACTTCTCCTTCTCGTCACAGTGAGCAGGCAGTGTAACCCAGCAACCGGCTCGTCTTAAAAACCATTGTGAAATGCCATTTTATCAACCCGACTGCAATGCAATCGAAGGACGCCCGTCATAATTCATCTCTGATCATTAATGAGAGCCAAAGGCCAGATCATATTGGAGCATGCGAAATCACTAACAGGAGTGGAGGTCCGATCTTGAACAGTGTTAAAACTTAATGCGATTAGATGTGAAAACCTTGGAACTTAATTGAACAGCGTTAAAACTTAATGTGATTGATATGAAATCGCCACATCCATGTCCCATCGCCTTAAACGCCATCGAATGCACCGCAGCCGGGAGCAGGGCAAGTTCTGATTGAGGACACGTGGTAGAAATTGATTGGATCGGATCTTTGTTTGGGCCGCTCGCGCAGTGGAAATCCAGACCCGAAAAAGATTAGGGCGAATTTGATAAGAAATTTGCGTCACAACTCTCCCTCCGTACGCCAGCCCAACTTCGGACCCAAAAAAGATTAGGGCGAAATTCATTTGGTTTTCGCGTAACAAAATTGGCCGACATCAACAGGCTATTTTGGAATGCGAATTTGGTTTGAATTATGGTTTATCGTCATTTGAAGTCCGGCGGACTCGACTTAAGAACAATTTTGTTTGATCCCATATTATAAAATTTGTGTTGGTTTTCTTTGATAATACACATATTTATAATAAATCATAGGAATACCACACTAGTAAACATGTGGAAAAGTTATATAAATTATTGAGAACAATCATTTTTATGTAAAAATATCCATATGTGCTT
Organism: Pinus albicaulis; assembly: GCA_034641835.2. Taxonomy (NCBI): domain Eukaryota; kingdom Viridiplantae; phylum Streptophyta; class Pinopsida; order Pinales; family Pinaceae; genus Pinus; species Pinus albicaulis. Next base: position 683,652,654 of record CM076583.1, read on the forward strand.
TTGGGAAATAAGAATTTGAGTATTTGGTTCATATTGTTTTAAAGGAAGGAGTGAAGTTGGAGCCTCAAAAGATGCAAGCTATTACAAAATGACCTATTCCTAAGAAAATCAAGGTTCTTAGAATATTTTTTAGACTTACATGATATTATTGATCATTTGTTAAGAATTATGCATGCATTTCAATTCCACTCACATATCTCTTGAATAAAATATCATTTATATGGAATGATGAGGCTACTTTGGCATTCTCTCTTTTAATGGATGCCATGTCTTCTACACCAACATCGGTTGCACCTACTTTTGGTAAAACATTCGTAGTAGAGTGTGAGGCACTAGGACAAGGAATTTATGTAACATTAACACAATAAGGGATATCATTGGCTTTTAAAAGCAAGGAATTCAAAGAAAATATTTGGTGAAATCTACGTATGAAAAATAAATGGAAGAAATATTACATGCAATAAAAAATGGGGATAGTATATCACTGGGAGGTACTTTAAAGTCAAGATATACCATGATAGCATAAATTATTTTTTGAAGCTATGGATTTCATTGGAAGATTAACAAAAATGAGGAGAAAAAAATGCAAAGTTTTAATTTTGAGATAATCTGCAAAAAGGGTAAGGAAAATTTAGTACATGATGCTCTTTCTAAAATAGAAGAGGCCTCAAATTTATATCTAATTACATTTTCTATTCCTAGGTGGCTAGAAGAAGCCTGCCATAATGGAAAAATGACAATAATACTAAACAAAAACTAAAATTTATAAAGGATGGGATGAACTCTATGGAGCATTGGGAGTGAAAGAGAGATATACTTTGGTGCAAATGTAGAATATTTTTATGCATGCAAGCATATTTGAATAAATAAATATTAAGGGAGTCCCATGTCTCTCTGATGGTAGGACGCAGGGTTCCTTAAAACATCTCAAAGGATCAAAAAATATATTTTTGGAAGGAATGAAGAAAGATATTCAAAATTTTGTAAGAGAAGGTCAGGTTTGCATAATAAATAAAAGAGAGATAGTAAAATCTCTAGAGTTACTTCAACCATTCCACATACATATTCAAAGACTATAAGATATATCAATGGACTTTATTACAGGGTTACTGAAATATAAAGGTAAGTATTACATTTTTGTGGTCATTTATATAGACAAATTTTATAGATTTTTTTTGTAGAGCTCAAAGTACATAAACAACAAGCCAAGTGGCAGAAGTGTCCGTGAAAGAAATTCATAGTCTTCATGGTTTTCCTAAAGTAATAGTAACAAGAAAATTTTGGAAATAATTATTTAATATGAGTGGAGAAACACTAGGTGCCATGAGTTCTACATATCAAACACAATCAAATGGTCAAACAAAAATAGTTAACAAATGTTTTTAAGGTTATCTACAATGTTACTATTTAGAAAAGCAATCTTAATGGATGAAGTGGATTCGTCAAGGAAGAATGGTAATATGATACTACCTATCACACATCTACTAAAATTTCCCCATTTAAGGCCCTTTATGGATATCCAACTCCTAGTATCTCATACTTTTTGCAAGATAAGTCCAAAGTATAGGAAACAGAGTCACATATGGAAAATACTAAAGAAACTTTGAAAATTATTATGAAAAACCTTCAAATGACATGAAACATGATAAAACAACAAGGGGAACAACATTGAAGTGAAAGATAATTTGAGGAGGGTAATTGGGTATTTTTTAGATTATAGCATTACAAGCAATCTTCATTCAAGAAAAAGAAGAATAAAGAATTAGCTCAAAAATGTTATGGCCCTAAATAATTATTCATAGGATTGCACAAGTGGTATAGAAGTTATATTTTCCTTCTTCTTGCATTCATAAGGTTTTTCATGTATCTTGCCTAAAAAAGGTTTGAAATATTTGAAATTTGAAATTTTGGTTTAAAACAACATAAATATTTGAAATTTTGCAAGAATTGTCTGGCGCACTTTAAATATTAATTTTGAAGTCAAGTGCATGATGCTGTATAGGATCAAGTGTCATTTTGAATAGCAAATGTTTCACAAGAAACTTCTCAACATGCTACCCTGCAGTAAGGATTAAATGACAATATTTCATCAACTATTTCCATAATAAAAGTGCACCTCGGCCATAAGACTAAAAAACTACAAATGTTGTAGATATAACAAGACCACACAATCAAATGTATTCCACAAGGCCAATACCGTATGAAAAATGAAAAGGAGTTTGCAACCAAAAATACCTTAGGCAACTAATTCAATTAGATACACCAAACCATCAGCAAAAAGGAAAACCAGCCTACTCAAAAGGCAAGTGTTTACCTCCTTTGACAAAATTTTGAGTTCCGAAACAAGGGCCTTTATTGTCTTGTCAATGCCCCTAGTAATTTGAATGGGGTTTGCACCTGGTGCAACAACCTAAACAAAAAGGTTTCATTTCAAATTATTTTCCACAAATTTAAGATACAACCATTGTCAGTTTTGTATTTCCTAACAAGTTCATAAATTTTGACAAAAGAACCAAAATTTTTTAATACCTGATAGCAATTTTTTCACTCAAAAACTATCTTAGACTCAATAAGCCCAACCCAAAACTAAAAAACCAAACACTAGAAGACCCTACAAAAATGAATAGATGATCTTAATCCAGTACTATCGACAAAAAGTTACCTTTACACCCTCACTTATTAAACCTTGTGTTGTTGAATTTTAACTTCAATTGCTGAAGCAGAAGGACAGATGCAGCAGCAACCTTTTTTTTTGGAGGTTGCTTGCACGCCATCCAGAAATTTAATTCAGCATTTAAAATTCCTGCAAGTTTTTTTTGTAGACGTCCGCAGCCATATTTCTGTACAGGATTGTATCTAAACACAACAACCAGCATTAATGCAATTCACCAACCAGAAATTAAACAAACTGAAATTTACCCCCCAATTTTGTAAATTCAAAAGGAGGACACGTGGAGCATTAATATTGGATCGCATGAAATTGAATGGAATCTGAAAACCTGAAAACCAGACCCGAATTTTTTATAAGGCACATTGGATTGAGAATTCGCGTTACAAATTAGGCAGACGTCAGCATCCCATTTTGGAACGCGAATTTGGTTTTAAATTCAATCTATTCAGACTTTTAAAGTCCGACAAACAGGGTTCTTTAATGTTTTGATAATTTAATTTTATGTATGCTTTAATATATACATATGTTTTAAACATATGTTATATATATATCATATGTGAAATGAAAGGTGGGCCATAGAATTTAGTTTTAATTTTATTTTTTTTAAAAGAGGGTTTATTATAATATGTTTTATATGTTATGGCATATAAAAATAAAAAGGACAAAAAAGCTTGGTAGTTTTTTTTATAGACAGTACGTAAATTTTTTATTACATAGCAGTGTGTAAAAAGTGAAAGACTGAGTGTAACTTTTTAAGGGTGTATGCACAGCAGTGCGAAAGTGAAAAACACAGCAAAGTGTTTTAGAGACATAGTATGTTTGTTTTGAACAGACAGTGAGTTGGTTTTATGCACTGCGTTTTGTAGCAGTCATAATTTTGTAATCCCTCTCAGTGAGGAAGAAGTGTAATTGTTTTTTTTTTAGTTATTGAAGGGAATAGAATTTTGTTTTTAAAGTATTGAAACTCTTTCTCCTGTCAAAGAAAATTTTATTTTCTCTATGTTAAAAGAAGGGAGATTTATTCTCCATTCATTGTTCTGGAATTTTTCAATATTCCAACATGTGCAAGAACAACAGATGTTGCGGTTCCATCCCCAGCTAAATCATTTGTCTTTTTCGCAGCTTGCCTTACCAACTTGGCCCCAATATTTTCAACTGGGTCCTCTAATTCAACCAATAAAAATGCCAAAACCATAGCATTGAGATACATTTCATTACACTGTCAATAACAATAAAATTTGACTCAGCCATAACCCTTTCCTTTTATTGTTGTGAAAAGCTTTATGCATTACTCTAATGTGGCTAGTCCATAGGCCAAGTAGACCACTGGGTAACAAATATGTTTCCCTTCACCTTTGAGTTTTCAAATTATGCCTACCAAATCTAAGACATTTAAGAGGGGGAACTAATACAACGTTAAAAAGAAAACCAGAGCACACATCTACAAATTACCTCCTTAGCTACTGTCACACCATCATTAACTATTTTCGGAGAACCATGCTTGCTCTCCAAGACAGAATTTTGTCCCTCGCCCCAAGGGTGACTCCAACAAGATTAGCAAGTTTGTTCACACCGCCTGCAAGACAAATTGATAATGCTTTCAGTAAGTGTGCAATTGAATGCCAGACCATATGCCAAAACAACCCTCCATGAAAAATTAAAATAACACATTAAAATCGAATATAAGTGGACAAGGAAAGATCCACCGCAATGAAGTTTCACGTGCATGTGACCTTCCTTTAAACATAATTTTTTCTCTGACCTGCAATTTTTTTGTCACTGAGCCATCCTTGTTGAAGTACAACTCATTTTCCATAGCTCTTGTATTAACTACCTTCTCTCTGTCGCGTAATATCAGAGTCCCTCTTCTACTTGAGCGATTAAAGGAAATGGGTGAAAAAACTGAAAGAGAAGACAATTGTCTGCCATAATTATCAAACATTGCACCCAACTTCTTCCCCTTTCCATTGTTACCCAATGAGGTAGATGTGGCAATTGTTGTCATATTGCCCAAAGCAGAGGCCATCTTCTCTTATCATGAATATAGAATTACAAGATCTTCATATTAATATGAACCTTAAAAAACATGACTCCCATTGCTAAAAACCACTTTTAATTTGTAACAGGCAAACTAAACAACTATCGCAACTTTTGGCAACTTCTGGAGCATTAAGAGAGAAACAACCAAAGAGAAATACAACCACAATCCTCATTTTAATGAGACCGGACTATATATTTGCATTAAGATAATATAAAGAAATCATGACTATATTAAGGCCAGCACAAAACAATCTTTAACCAGTGTCTCTCGCGGCCTTCATGTTGCCATGCTAGAGGTTGCATATTTTTAATTTAAATTCTTGACCTCTCGTGCCCATCTATGAATGCATCCAATGGGATATCTACATCAAATGCTCCTTTATATCCCCAAAAACAATTTCCCTACTACAAGAGCACCAGTATTGATGGATCACCCCACACCATCCCACCCACTAGAAACGATGAAAAAGGAAACCCGAGAAAACTTCTGAAATATCTCAAGATGACTATATGGGTGGTTCTTATGAATCAACCAACCATTCATAACATGCTCATCAATCCAAACCATGAGTATTATGTGACAATATTCAAGCAGGCACTGAATCGGATTTCTGAAGCTATGTTAGAGAAACCCTAAACTCTCACCGAAAATAGGTGAAATGTGGCACCACTCAGAGATTGACATGTGCCAATTGGTACAAGTGGTAGAAAATTGGCATGCTCAAACAACGAGGTGATGCAAGAATGACATGAGGGAGAAAATATCAGAAAAGCCCCAAATCTGGAGAACTAAAGCTCATCACCAACCCGAGATTGACAACTTTACATGATGTAACCTATGAAATCGTAAATGGAGAAATCAGAGTAACAATAAAGTAACCTATGTAACAATAAAGTCGGATTCATCCTGGGAGTGGTAATGGGAGAAATCATAGTGAACAACAGGAAACATGCATAGTTGCTTACAATCAAATAGATGAAAAAACACATACAAAAACCTAGATAATAATCGTGAACAAGCTTAATATTGAATTATGAACTGTAAAGGAACTTACAAAATGTGACATTACAAACCTGGTCAAGCGCACAAGCAAAAATATCCTGGACATGACCCTGGTTGACAAGTTGTATTGCTCATGATGCAAGACGATTTGTACCTGCACTGCCAAGTCAATCAAAATCCATCGTTATCTATACAATAAATACAAGTAATTGATGTAGTATTTTTTACTCTAAGATGCATTCTTATGATAATGTTAGAACATATGTTGAAAATGTCAAAACATACCTGAATAAGCTCCTCTTCGTTTCAAGAACAATTTATTGGAGTCGCATGAACTTGGAACAAGCCTCCCACGATCTGAAAGAGTAGCAACTAAGTCAACAATGACTTTTTTTTTGCTACGCTGGATCGAGGGAGGTTTTCTCCAAGATTAAATCGCTCCAATAAATTATTCTCTACTAAACAGGGCCAACCACGTGAAGGTGGAAGCTCTTATGGCCCCTCCCCCCCCCTCACATCACTCTCAATTCCCCAATACCCAATCTATATTTCATTTTTTACTTTCATGAGCATAAAAAAATATTCAATAACTAATAAAAAAACAATTCAACAAAAAGTACGCAAGGAAACATTGCAATTAATGCTTGACATAAAAATAGTATGATAAATGAGTTTTTTATATAACGCAAAAAACGTTCCAAGTATGGTAACTTTTGTCTTATAATAATACAATATTTTACATTATCGAATTTTCTTTTTCTTCTTCCTATTTCTAAAGCTCCTAATTACATCATCAATATCATCATGCTCTGCTCCTGTTTCGTGCCTTTCGACCCGCACTGCTGACCTAGTTGCGTAGTCACGATGTCCGGTCTCATCCAGTGACGGGGCATCGCCTACAAAAACAGATAATATTAAATTTTAATTGTCAGTTTTTAAATATCATTGAACTAGTTCGGTAATATTAATAAAAAATTTGCAATGAGATTATTTACCTGGTGCACCAGTTGTCGCCGCTGACCTAGTTGCGTAGTCACGATGTCTGGTCTCATCCAGTGATGGGGCATCGCCTACAAAAACAGATAATATTAAATTTTAATTGTCAGCTTTTAAATATCATTGAACTAGTTCGGTAATATTAATAAAAAAATTGCAATGAGATTATTTACCTGGTGCACCAGTTGTCGCCGCTGACCTAGTTGCGTAGTCACGATGTCTGGTCTCATCTAGTGAAGGGGCATCGCCTACAAAAACAGATAATATTAAATTTTAATTGTCAGTTTTTAAATATCATTGAACTAGTTCGGTAATATTAATAAAAAAATTTGCAATGAGATTATTTACCTGGTGCACCAGTTGTCGCCGTTGGGACTGTTGCCCTGTCTTCCTCTCTGGTGGTGAGATCCTCAAGGGAAACATTCTCTGTCATTTAAACAAAAAACGTTATAAGGACAACCATCAAGGTCTAATTAGAAAAAATTATAAGTGGAAATTAATTACCGTCACGACCCTCACTGATAGTAGCATTGTCGACCTGGTCCCCACTACAATGATCAGATTGCACGTGAGGATCATCTACATCTGGCTCTAAAACTGGGTTATTTGCCTTGTCGGTAGTGTTGCTCCCCTGATTTAAATAAAGTTGTTAGACATTAAATTTATGGACGAAAACAAACATATTGAAAGGTTAATGTTTTACCTTATCAAGCATTCTGGATCTTGGGACCTGCCCCAAGCTTCTGCGACGTTCAACTACGGCTTGATAGCTGAAATGGAAAGCGATATTTTTATCTTCCTCTGTAGTTTCTGTTCCGAATTCATCACCCTACATTACATATGATTGTGTATTTTTAATCATATTTGATAGGATTACAAAAACGTTGGAAGGCGATACAATTAATTATAAGATGTTTAGCTACTTAATTACAATTCTTGCAGCTAATTTCAAGTAGCCACCCTGGCCGAGCTTGTGATGGCCCTTTTTCTCTATCCTAGCTTTGGTTGCCTTTGAGGTGTCAGGCAACCTAGCATCAAAAGATTGAAGTCAGATATGACGTAGCAAACTTTTATTTTAGACATAAAGAAAATTAAAGCTATTGAATTAAAGTTGTAATTTACCTTGCGGGTCCAGTTGGCATTTTTCCTTCTTTCTTTGCCCTTTTCTCTTTTTCGTCATGGATGAGTGCTCTCCACTCACTCTCTGAAACTGCGAGAGGACGCTCATATCTAGGGTTAAATTGCAATTGTGTCCTATAGGTGTCCCTGGTATATTTCAAATATTTGTCGGCTACCTGAGCCACCGCTTTTCTGTCAAATGCACTGTTCTGTCAAATGTGCCGACCCCAAAAAGGGCTTCTAGATAATCTAGAAGTTCTTTTTTCAGGTTGGAACTCTGGGAATTCCACCCTATGCGTATGGTTGGGCCAAAAATTACCATACTTGTAGAACTCATTGTTTCCTACACACACACACACAAAAAAAAAAAAAAAAAGAAGAAGAAGAAGATATTATCATTAATTTAAAAATAAAAATCATGATAAATATGTTTTAGATAAAGTACATGAAATAGTTAAAATATTAAAATTTACCTCGGAGTTGTACATGCTTTATAGGGACACCTTCATCGTTCACCAAGAATGTGCCATTAATGGTCCCTGTAGAGCTGACACGTGTAGCTCCAGGAAACACAATAATGTAGTTGGCCATATCAGCCTCATCATTGCCAACATGTTCAGCGGTTGGCTGGGTGTCTGCTTGGGCAGGGTGTGTTTCTTGGCTGGCACCTAAAGGAGTAGAAGGTGTACGAGAGGGTTGTTGGGCAATCTCTTGCCCTTGTGTCCTACTACCACCAACACCAAGTTCAGCAAGTGCCAGAAAACGCTACATACAAAAGAAATTTTTGTTAGTTTAGTCAATGTAAAAATTAAAAATCAAACTATCACAATTCATCTCATGCAGAACAAAAAAAATATCCTTTTGACTTTTTATTATTACCTAATATGTTTCTAGCCGGCTCATAAGTTTTTTTATCCTCTCTTCCGTTTCAAGTGTTTTAGGTGTGTCTATCAAAGTATTAAATTCCGACCTTGCATCTCATGCCTTTTTTTGCAACAAGAACACTGGAGATAGGGATGAAGAAAGCTCTTCCTCAAAGAGGGAATCATCAGGCGTACCATGGCTAGGTGTCTGCATATTTGAACAAAATTAATATTATTTCAATTATGTAAATAACTAAAATACTTGAAGATAGAGCAATGCTGGCACTTTACATGTTCTTCCGCTGGTCTCTTTCCGCGATCATCCCGTCTTGGGGTTGTTCCTGCACTGCTCTGATCAGTCTGCCACATTGCAATAAAATTATAAATGTAAAAACTTGAAAACAATATCTAACTTGAAAACACAAAATGAAAACTGAAATAATTTCTAATAAGACACCGGAAGACAGAGTTAGAGTTTCAAATATGCCCTGCATTGAATTCAGTCCTGGAAACATGTCATTGCACATTAAGGCACCCAAACAAGAGACGAGTTGACAATGAAGACCTTATTGAATATATTGTTGGAGCAACTTCTAGTAAACTTGTTGTGAAGACCTTGAGGACATTTTTGGAGCAACATTGTTGAAGCCGATGGTATAGCATTGTTGGAGACGATCTTGAAGGGCCTTGAAGTGAAGCTTTTGGAGCAACTATTGAAAAATCCTTAGAGCATTTAAGTAAGGCACTTTCTATCTTCCATCACCTTTTTCCTTCCAATATCCTTTAAACGATTTTGTTGATATTTAATGTTTGAAATCACATTATAATTCCTTGATTATATGTGTTTGGGGACTTTCCCTTTGAAATTACCCAAAAATACCCCGGCAATTTTATCTTCAGGATGCATGTCTGACCCTATTGTTCAATATTTTGATTGATAGTAGTAAACATAGAGAGTTAGGGGGCTCTTGACTTGGTTTGGTTGGGCCATTAGATCCCTAACATCTACTAGGGAGAACACCCCTTGAGTTGGAGGAGAGCTAGCCCGAAGTGAAAAGAGGTTGGTGAGGTGACAATGGGGCTATTGAATTACACATGGTATCACACTTTAGCTTTAGGACTTTATCTTGAGAAGTGCGAGATTTTGCTATATCAATTCTCAAATTGTTTAAAACATTATTGTTAGGAACTAATAAGAAGTGATGTTGAGGGGTTTTTGGGTATAAGAAACAATACCATTTAAAAGCTAGGGTTCTCAATCCTTGGCATTCCTTCACCTGGGCCTAGGGGCACACTAGAATAATTTCACACTAAACCATGCAAACTTAAAAGTAACTTAACAGATCCATAAAGTAATAATAATCATAATTCATAATTTCCTATTGTACGATATGATGCAAATTATTCAAACATGAAGCAATGAAGACATGCAATGTCTAAATTTCAAGATTGATGAACCAATACAAGAAGTTAGAAACTACAACTTTGATTCAAAACTCTGTGTCCTAACTCCAGGAAGGAATCTAGTTTGTAGTACAGAACATGCATCGTGTATTATCAATTCTTAATTGACAACAACTAAAGGTCATCTACCTCATCAATTACTTCCCATTTTGTGTTTTTATGTTATATTCCTTATAAAAGTGTCAAATTTCTCTCAAAGTAAGCAACCACTGAATAAAATAAAAAATAGTTGAGATATGATTTAGAAATGGTCATTTATTTCTTGAAAGGATCTTCACAATTTCTTTGGTTGTTTTTCATCTCAAGAAACAAGAAATGACCTAAGAAACTATCGTGATGTAATATAAGAAACAACACGGTGCAATGGCCATTTTCAAAGCCAAATGATGTCCATTGAGGACATCGCCTTTATTTGGTTCCTGTTTCATAGGAGTTTTGGGTAGAAATGGAACTTTGTTGGAAGTGAAAGGAAAACATGTCTCATGTTTAATTATGAGAAAATCATGTTGTTCATGATGCAACAATTGACTGAAAATTGTTTTGGAAATCTCCTGGAAGTTGTAACTTGTGACTAAGGTTCTCATTGACCTTTACCCAACTTTGGAAAAGGAGGGTGTTTATTTTCATCTTGATATATTTGTTTTTTATGACACTAATACATGGTAATGTAAAAGGGGGAAGATCAAATTACAGTTTGATTCATTGTTGATAATTGGTGCCAATCTTCAAGAGGAATGAAGAGTTTGTTATCTTTACAATCCCATCCCAACATCAAATTCAGTGATAAGTTTCTATGAGGTTCTGGGTCAAGGAAACATTCACTCCACGAATGATATATTTAAGTAGGCTTCTCCTATTCTAGGAAAACACCATACCTATAATGCATTCACTTGCATGTATAAAGGGAAAGGAAAACATGTTTTCATACAACGGTGACAAGGGCATCTTGGGGAAAGGTATCCTCACTTTTTATTTTTGTTGTTCACCCACACCACTCTCGTGTTTTCACTAATCCTGTTTTGTCATTTTTGGATTCAAATTAAGTTAAGGCCTTAAGTATTTTTTGACCTTTCGGTGTAGTTTTTATAAGTGGCATGTATGGATTTTCCATTAATTCTGCACTTTTTTCTCTTCATGCGCATGTTTCCCTGGAAATCAAATGCATGATTTAGTCCCATACATTTAACAAGTTGTTGGATCAACTCCATTGGCAATATCATGTTTCCTATTCAATCAAAATTTATCTCAGTTAGGGTAGGTAGGAAGGTTTTCCCTTTGTATTAATAGGGCACTTCTAGCTTGCATTTTATTATATCTTTCAAATTTAGTGTCGTTTCAATTAGGGCATGAATTTTTGCAACTTTCAAGGTGAGAATGAACAAAGACAAATTTTTGTGATGGATGACTGTATATGACTCCATGGCCAAAGGAAAAGGCACTAATATACTTCTTCAAATATCTATAGTTCTCATTCACCTCATACGAAGATGGTCCCTGATTTTGAGCCAAATGTTGCAGCAAAAAGTTCCCGCCCTCCATAATTTGATATTCAATGGAAATTTCTTAAATTGATGATGGGGCATGATTATGGAACATTGGCACATACATATGTAATGGAATTCCAAGATCATGATATATGTTTGCATATGTTTATGGAGGTGGTGGAGCAAAAAGAGCTCAAATAGAGCTTAAATTTTTCACATAAAAAGGATTGTGGGCTTGACTAATGGTTCCATTTAAAAAATGATATCTAGACAGAGAATAAGTGTAGCATGCAAACATGCATTGAAAATCCATCTGATTTTGCATTGTATTACTTATGATGGATTCAAATTTGGGTTTCAAAATGCCAGGTTATGGCATGATTTTGTTGAGAAACCCTTAGTTGGATTCTCATGTTGGTTTAATTTATATTTTAAGTTTGTTTTACAATCTTTGGGTGATAGTAACTCATGAACTAGGTTACCAATGTGTAACAATCATATTTCAAGAATAAAGTTGTGATTTTTTTATATTATTATTATTATCTATTAGCTACGAGTATTGACACCTAATGCCTGGAATTTTGACATCTTGATAGCATGGATAATTTGAAAAATGTTTCTAGTAATGTTAACATAATAACTATCATTACGTGTCTTCACTTTTGTCACCATAATAGACCTGTGATATGGACTCATCACACAACTTCATATGCTATGTCCCAACAAGTTCAAACTGGTTGAACCTACCTCATAGTGTGGTTATTAAGGACAATTTTCTTGATATATAACTCGATAGCATAGACCGCGTTGCAGTTCTAAAAAGAATCCTCAAGTGTCAAAAAAAATTCACAATATGTTCTACTATAAAGCCTTTTGGGATACCTAAAATAATATATGTATCATTGATGACTTTTAAAGTATGACAAGATCCAGAGGGAAAGGAAATCAATGGAAAAGTGATCCACCAATGAGAACCTAGAATTTAGCATCAGATGAGTTAGAGTCTAGGAAATTGAAACCCTATAATTTTAATTAGTGATGAAGGACATCACATAGGTAATTATATTTTCATGTAGAATAATCTGTTAATTCAAATTTAAACTACATAATATGAAAGGAATACCATAAATTTTTCCACGTAAGTCCAAACAACCTACAAAAAGGGAAAACCTTCTTTTTCCATGGGAAATAATTTACCTTTCCTTTTTCAAGATAATCTAAATCACAAAAAAATATGAACTATACTGCACACATTCTTGGATAATGTGAAAGTGGAAAAGGAATACCCCTACACAAGTGATGCACACATGTACATTTGAACACTAATAGATTTTTGTAGTTGAAATGCAATGCTTGTTTTCATTTAAATGTAGGGTTTTTAAAGTAGGGAGAAATAATGGCTGCCAAATTAATAAGCGTTTCTTTGGGAAAAATTTAAATCTTGTATTGGGTGATGAAGATAATAGAAGGTATTGAATCTTGATTCTTGACATCTAGAGAGAACCCTACAGCCTAACACAATCCAATGGAATTGACCAAAAAAACCCAAATAGAGTCAACCCTACTATAGGAGGAAGGGGTTGCAGTAAGAACTTACCATTTTGCAAGAGCTGAGGGTGAATGTTGTTCTGCAAGAGCTGAGGGCGAATGCAGGGCGAATGTTGTTCTGCAAGAGCTGAGGGCGAATGCAGGGCGAATGATGTTCTGCAAGAGCTCAGGGCGAATGTTGAGGGCGAATTTTGTTCTGCAAGAGCTGAGGGCGAATGCTGTTCTGCAAGAGCGGAGGGCGAATGCGCGCGTGATATCAGACGTTAATGTAGCATACATGTACATTTGAACAATAATAGATTTTTGTAGTTGAAATGCAATGCTTGTTTTCATTTTAATGTAGGGTTTTTAAAGTAGGGAGAAATAATGGCTGCCAAATTAATAAGCGTTTCTTTGGGAAAAATTTAAATCTTGTATTGGGTGATGAAGATAATAGAGGGTATTGAATCTTGATTCTGCTTATCTAGAGAACTTCCTACGACCTAACACAATCCAATGGAATTGACAAAAAAAAACCCAAATAGAGTCAACCCTACTATGGGAGGAAGGGCACACGATGAGAACTTACCATTTTTACCCACAGGGCCAAATTGAATGCTGTGCAAGAGGCGGGCGAGAACGCTGAGGGCGAATGCTAAGGGAAAATGTTGTTCTGCAAGAGCTGAGGGCGAATGCTGAGGGCAAATGCTATTCTGCAAGAGCGGAGGGCGAATGCGCGCGTGATATCAGACGTTAATGTAGCTATTGCGACGAATACGAAAAAATAAAATCATTTTTATGTAGCACGCATATAAGTTTCGTATTTTTATGTAGCGCGCATATAAGTGTCGTTATACCGACGGTGGACAAAGCGTCGCTATTGCGACGGGTGCCTCCAAACGTCGCAATTGCGACACTTAGACATTGTGTCGCACTTGCGACATTTGGAGGCAGTGGTCGCAATAGCGACGCTTTGGGCCATAGTGTCGCAATTGTGACCTCTTCCTCCAAACGTCGCAATTGCGACACTTTGTCTAAGTGTCGGTATTGCGACACTTTTCTATAAACGTCGGTATAGCGACGGTTTCGGGCGGGATGGAAAAAATTTGGGGAAATTTTCGACATTTGGTCAAAAGCGTCGGAACCAAGTGTCGGAATTTCCGCCAAATGTAGTAGTGAGAAGGTAGAACCAAGGAGAATTCTGTAGAGAGAGCCTCGTCCAAATTCCCGACGAGCCCTTGTGAGATGCGCTCCGCTGGAACCCTGTTGGAGGAGACCGCAACGTCGAAGCTTGGTTGTACTCTTCCTTTATTTCCTTAATATACTCAACTATGGTATTGGTTCCATCATTATGTTATGTTTACTATTTAATGCAATTGATTTAGTCTTCTTCGACTGACTGATAGTTACGAATGTGAAATAGTATGTTGTATATTTTCATTGTTTCTTGTGTGTGTGTAGGTATCCGAGCGTGAAAACGAGCAGATCGTGATATGTCAAACAAGGAGCGAGAGGTAGCCACTCTTTCCGACAACAACAATAGCGTAGGACCTCTGGTAAGTCATCTATCGAATCTTCGTCCATTCGTTAACTAGGAATCAATGTTATAGCTTGTCTTGTTTGTGGCTAGACCCACTCTAGGGCTAGTGGGATCGCCTTTGTCCACAGAGGAGATTTACCTCACCAACAAATTGGTGACTTCGATGGGGAATAGTGCGAGTTTGTATTTCATCCATTAGGTCTTCTTCTTGGTCTTTTCTTTCTTAGCTTGCCTTTTCTGGTTATTTTTGCTAAGCCTAAGACCTGTTCAACCCCAGAGAATCATATTTGACCTCTATTTTCCAAAATTTTCCTTCTACCTAGGTTGACTTGATTGGCGTGTTTCCCGGTCTGACAGTCGTGCCCATTGGCGCTTGTTTCTAGTTCAACACCCACGCCATCCCCTGTTTGATGCTGATTACAGCCAAACAGTCGCGCCAATTCCTGTAGGTGTTAGGGTTTACTTGATTATGGAGTTTTTGGTCACTTCTTGTTCTTATGGGTTATTTTGTGGCATGTTTTGAGTGCCTTGGGATTTTTTGTGATTGTGAACAGCCTCCTTCCTTCAGTTGTTTGTCCATTTCTTGCCAGCATCATAGCCTTATGGTTTTCTAATGCTTTGGTATGTTGAGCCTCCTGTAGGAGTCTAGGTATTTTGTTTCACAGTCAACTTCATTCCTTGCTTGATTGCATTCAACTCCCTTGATCCGTTTGAGTGGTTGCATTGGTTGAATGGTTCTTGCCTCTTTCATTTAGTTGTGCTTCTTGTCACTCAAAGCATAGATTACACTGCTTGTATGGGTCTGTTTCGGCATCTTTCTTCAATTTGAGAGATTACGACATTGGTTTGAGTTTTGTTTTGTTTGCTTTTGAGTTGGTTGAATTGTTTCGCTTCGACTCTCGCATTGACATTCTCGAACTAGTGTGTTGGTTTTTTTTCATGTCATTTAGTGCACTGTTTGCCATATTACGTTGAAAAATCAAAATAATTATGTGCTTGCGTTCTTGTTTGCATTGCGGAATTGAAAATCTTTCGTATAACTATCATTGGACATTATAGGAAAGATTTCTCATTTTCATTAGCTTGCATCAGATACTGTAGTGGATGCTTTTGTGTGTTCTCATTATTTTCTATCGCTTGAAAACTCCTAACTTTCTCCTAGATAGCTTTTCATCGAACGAAATGGTATTTTATGGCATGTAGCTTGCATTTAGGGATTCGTGAGATTCAACATTTAGTAGGACCTTGGAATTGAAACATAAATACAAGATCAACTTAAGATTTATTCAATTAACCTAAGGCAAAATTGAAACCTAACGAAACATTTAGTGGTCTAAGTTAGAGACGTGTTCTGATGTCTTTAAACCTAGCAGCTATCGCTCGCCATTTGGCTTCAGACAGCACTAGTACAGAATTGCGCTCCCCGTACAATTGAGTATATAAAGGGAGACCCCTCTAGGTTGCAATCCTTTTATCCGTAGGAAGCTGAGTCTATCGCCTTGTAATTGTGATACACCGAACATAACATTCGGGGAGACTACCTGCACATACGTCAAGTCCTTGGTTAATTCTTCTTTCATTTTATTACCAAGGTGTATATCGCAGTTCACGGGAACTTGGTATACCCCTTTACTTAGACTACCTAAGCAGTCATTTTCGATCTTTATTGACTCTATAAATTTGAAAATATCATCGAGCACTTGTCCTTTCGCGCTCGCTTAAAACTGAAAGAGACTAGAGTCACCTTTGACTGTTTCTTGACTCTTAAAACATGAAACAGCAAATTTTTGGTTTCAATGTGGTAAAATATACTACCTATGATTACACGCCCTTTATAGTTTGGTTACTTGGCCTGTCTTTGTTTGCCTTGGTTTTGATCCGAGAGCCTTCTTTTCCAATCTTTTTCCCTTTTTTGGTGTGCTACAATCACAGTGGCGGAACCATCAGTTTCGTCTACTGGTAGTCCTTTCTCGGACGATTCATCTGAAACTTCGCAAACCTTTAGGTCTTCCTAGCTGCAGCAGCCTATCATCCCGTCAGAGTACCCCTTTGGAGAACCAGTTGAGTTCCATTGGCCTCTTTCAAACGCTTGGTTTGGGTTTGGGGTCGGGGAACATTTTCCCCCTCTCACATCGGGATCACCATTTTTGGCTGTTATCATACCTCCTAGCCCCCGTATTTTGTTATAAGATCTCACGGTGGATTCAAACATGGACTCATCTGGTCCTAATGGCAGTGAGGGCATTCCAGTTTCTGATGAAGAACACCAACTTTTCCTGGAAGACATCCATCAAGAGCCTGCTAAATCTTCACCATCGGTGTCGGTTCCAGCTGGATATAGGTCTTTGGGTTAGATTATAGCCATTATTGCCTCCATGGCAACATCAACTCCGTCGAGGGGGCCGATTCTCCCATCATTAGGGATGTCGCCGACGACACCTGTCTCGTCGACGCCTTTTGTTACGTTTGTCCCCACTAGGCCTATTGTTTGTGTGGCTGCATCAGCACTGGTTGTCACCGCTCAGTCATCAAGAGTTTCAGCTTCAGTAGAGACTTTGATTGCCATGGAAATCCCTAACGGCCTTTCTTTTGAGGAGTATCGGTTGGTTGTTCAGCAGCAAAGCTCCCAAACTAATTAGTCCCCTTAGGATCCTAATCGTCCTTATTTTTCTCATTATGGCGCAGATGGTACCCCGATTTATTCACTTCCATTTCAATATGATGAGCATAGAAACCCTATCTATTTTCCTGATCCTGAGGCTTATCAATTCATTTCTAGTTTTAGACCTACCTTACCTGTGCAACCTTCTAACCAACAAGGAAAACCCTTTCAGGGACAGCCTTTGATTCAGTAAGGATATGATTTTGACCCACAAGGACAACCCTTTCGGGGACAACCTTCGGTGTGGCAAGGGTATGCGTATGACCCACAAGGGCAACCCTTATAGGGACAACCTTCAGTCCAGCAGGGATTATTTTACAGCTCGCAAGGGCAGCCTTACAATCCTCAAGGTCAACCTTTACAAGCTCAGCCTGTGGTCCAACGAGGGCAACCTCAAGGACCAGCTGGGTAACCGGTTTATAA
Source organism: Pinus albicaulis (assembly GCA_034641835.2). Classification (NCBI taxonomy): domain Eukaryota; kingdom Viridiplantae; phylum Streptophyta; class Pinopsida; order Pinales; family Pinaceae; genus Pinus; species Pinus albicaulis. The sequence continues at coordinate 683,670,446 of CM076583.1, forward strand.
ACCCGGACCTTCATACGGTCTTGGGGGGCAAATCCATCCATCTCAACCTTTGATGCAACCACAACAGCCATATTTTACAGTTGGTCCAAATGTTGCACAGCCAGGGCCATCTTATGGTCCTTCCCCAGGTCAACCTGGTTATCAGGCCCAACCTGGCCCACCGTAGCCATCAGGCCAACCTGCACAGCAGGGAAAACATAGTGGCCCTCATCAGTTAGGTCAACCTGCTCAGCCAGGCCAACCTGCATAGACAGTTCACCCTGCTTAGCCACCACTCTACTATATGCCGCAGTCGAATCAACCTCTGTGCCCGACTTATCCAGCTCAGCAGGGCCCTACTTATCAGCAGCCCATTCGACCCCAAGGCAGTTATTACCCTCAAGGTCAATATCGACCGGTATACAACACGCCTCAAGGCTCTGCTTATTACCCTCAACCGCTAGGCCATATTTATATTCCGCAGCAAAATCCTTATGCTGCTCAATCGGGACCCTCGTATACTCAGAATCAGTATCCTGGTTTTCAACCCCCGTATCCTGATCCTCAGCCACCATATCAACCGAATTATCCAACTTATACCCCTTATGGTCTGAATCCTCCGGGACAGAACCAATGGGAGCAGAGTTATACTCAACTAGGACGGAATATGGGTACGGGTCCTTATCGAGGACTTGCTATGCATTTTAACCCTCAATTACCCTTTCTCGCCACGTTGGAATTACCGGATGTGTCCAAATTGACAAATGATCCAATTCTTCATAATCCATATTAGCCTCCGATTCCAACGAAGGTTCCTAGTGATTGTCCCAAGTTTGAGGGAAAATCTAGAGAAGACCCACAAGCACACTTCATGACATACCATTTATGGTGTTCTTCCAATTATTGGGTGGATGACTCTGTTCGACTCCATCTTTTCCAGCGCACTCTCACCGGGTTTCTGGTAAGTGGTATATCGAACTTCCTCGTGGTATCTTTCAAGATTTCAACACTCTCGCTATGGAATTCCTTACTCATTTCCAGTTGTCGGTTCATTATGAAGTCCTTGAAACAGGAACGGGCTACCCATATCTCAGACCACATTCATAAATGGAGACGGCGTTGTCGCCTGATCAAGTTCGAAATTCCTAATCAGCTTCTTACTCATTGGTTCACTACCTCTTTTGTCAATCAGATTGTGAAATACATCACCATGGGGGCATGTGTAACCGAGGAACAATCCATTGCTCGTGCCTAGTACCTGGATTTAGTGTACTCTCAATCGGGCATTTTGTATGACATCTTGACTGAGGCTCCACGACCTGGGACCTCTAAAGCGCCGGCTACCCCATCGGTCGACGACGTTATTGGTTCCGTGTCTCAGACTTCACGCAAGTCTTCCAATGGGAAGGAGAAATCAAATCCTTCCAATGCTTCTGCGCCTCAGCCTACCTCGGATTCTGGTAAAACCTTGGAGGTAAACACCATTCAGGCTAATCCTGAAGACAAGACTTCCAAGGGGAGAAAGAAGGGAAAAGGCAAGGCCAAAGCCGATGCCCCAAAACCAGAGTCGTCTAAAGCTCGTGTTGATGATGGTTCACAATGAAAGCCGAAGTATACCTGTCTGATTTGTGATGAGGAACACTACACTAAGGATTGTCCAAGACGATCCAAGGTTAGTCAACTCCTCAAAGGTGCTAAGGGAACTCCAGCGGTCCTTAAAGAACCTTTCCCATCTTAGCAAACTCAGATGGTCGATCAACCTGCGCCATCTGCACCGTTTGGCTCTCAAGTGTTTATGGTTAACGGTTCTGCACCCGTTTCCATTACTACTCGGTTGAAATATTATGCTAGATTGGGCCAGGCAACTGGGAAAGAGATCGCTGATGGTCCTCCTCCCCCACCTGCCTGTGGTCCTCTTGAGATTGAAAGGCACAGTGCTGAACTCGTTGTATGGCCACCTTCTAAGGGTGTTCTCCAGAAATATTCTTATAATCCTAACGCCCATGCTGCTCAGCATTACAATATTGTTGAGGATTTAGCACAGGCACCTTCCCTGATGTCCGCGTTAGAAGTGCTTCAGAGTTGTCTGTCTCAATGGAAAGCGTTATTATCCACGATCGGCGGGATTGATCCTATTGATTCTAGCCTTCTCTCTTTCGACTTAAGAGAATTTCTTCCCCCGAATTCCACACCAGATTGTGCTTGTCATACAAGTCGGCATTAACGGTCTCAAAATCCATAGATCCGTTGTGGACGAAGGTGCATCCACTTGTGTCATGTCATCCACTTGCTGGAAAGCTATTGGCTCTCCAGCTCTTACTTCGTCACCCAATGCCCTCGAGGCATTTGATGGAAGGGAATCGAAACCCTTGGGTGTTCTTGCTAGCTTTCCGATTACATTGCAAGATAAGAGGGTCAATGTCGAAGTAGAAGTAGTTAACGCTAAACTCAATTACAATCTTCTACTCTGTTGCAGTTGGACTCACACTATGCTGTGTGTTCCGTCCACCCTCTTTCATCTTCTAAATTTTCCACACGAGGGAAAAATCATTACTGTCGATCAGTTTCCATTCTTTACCTTGTCTTCTAATAACAACGTGCCATACATGGATCAGATTCCTTCTCCCCCCGACAGTGTAGGGCCGGGTCTTTTCAAAGATCCCGCTCTCATGGGTATCTTTCCCCTTCCACCACCAAATACCGTTAAGGTTAATATGATCTCTCGGTCGGATGACCCATGGATCGTCCCTTTACCTGACCAGATTGACATTAGGGGAATTTTGAGGTCTAAAATGGGCCTCCTAAGGAAAACGTACAATCAAAATTCACTTTATGAGAACCAATCACATTTTAGTGGATGACATCATCCCTAATGGTTGAGGTGGCATTGCTTGAGTTAAAGGTACTTACTTGTCACATTCTCAAAGGTGGATAAAAACTCATGGTTAACCATGGTGGTGCTCTACATACTTTTAAAATCAAAGAAAAGTACTCATAATAAATGTCATTTCACATTTTTTGAATAAAATTCATACATAAAATAATATATCACATTTATTATATTATTTTCATGGTTAACCATGGTAGTGCTCTAAGTACTTTTAAAGTCAAAATAAAGTACTCATAATAAATGTCATTTCACATTTTTTGAATAAAATTAATACATAAAATAATATATTACATTAATTATATTATTTTTATATATTACATTAATTACATGTTATTATACAATTTAAATAATATAAATTTTAATTAATAACATATTATATAATTTATAATTTATAATTTATGAATTTATATTTATATTTTATTTTATGTTATTTAAGTACAAAGGACAAATTCATTAGTTGTTCAATGATAATGACTTTTTTTTTTTAAACTCATTCTTATTTATAGTCACATCAATACAATTTTTTTTATTAATTTTATTTTGGTACAACTTTTGAATTGAATTTAACCATGGTTACATTGGTTGTGGTGAAAAAAGTGAATTGCAAATTCATAAATATTATTTTATTAATTTAGCTATTATTTTATTATTTCCTTAGGAGGCCCATTCTAGACCTCGCCTGATCCTTTGAAAGAAGTGTTTCCATCCGATGAGACTATAATGGAAACCATGTCTCTCGAAGATCTACCGTGGAGCAATGGGCATCATCATTCCTCGTTTATGCCTGGCCTCGGGGCAATGTCTAACTGTCTTGAGAATTTTGTATCTCAAGCTCCTTCTCCGCCACTTCAAATGCCTATCTTGACTCATGAAGTCTTCGCTGAAGGTAACTTGGGTAACATCACTCAGACGATTCCTATCAACATTTCCGTGAAACCGGGAATTGTTGAGAACATCCATGTGGGAGTTACTTTATCTTCCGATGAAGTCCAAGTGTATACTAGCCTCTTTTATCAATTCCGTGATGTTTTCGCTTGGTCTTACGAAGAGATGCCTGGAATTGATCCCAGTATTGTGGTGCACAATATTCCCACCTACCCAGGTTCGAGGCCTGTTCGCTAGCGTCTGTGTCCAGTTCATCCTCGGAAAGCCGCTGCCATAAAAGTGGAAGTTGATAAACTCCTTAAAGCGAGTTTCATTTATCCGATTCCTCTAACAGAGTGGGTTTCTACCATTGTTTCTGTGGATAAGAATTAGGGAGAAATTTGTCTCTGTGTTGATTATCACAATATCAATCGAGCCTATCCTAAGGATAACTATCCCACCCCTTTCATCGATCAGATCATTGACGATTGTGTAGGGAGTGAGATTTTTTCCCTTATGGATGGTTTTTCGAGCTATAATCAGATCAAAATTCTCCCGTCCGATCAACACAAGACCAATTTTATCTATCCCTGGGGAACATTCGCGTATAAAAAACTCCCTTTCGGCTTGAAGAACACTGAGGCTACATTCCAGCGCATGACGTATTATGCCTTTCACGATATTCATCATATTTCTCAACCATACCTGGATGACCTTTCGGCTCATTCAGTTGCCCGAAAAGACCACCTGGACCATCTCCGCCAAATATTTCTTCGTTGTAGATGCTACAACATCCAACTCAATCCGCATAAATGCATCTTCTGCATCGATTCTGGTAGACTTTTAGGGTTTATCATATCTAAATATGGAATTCACCTTGACCTGCTTAAGGTTGAGGCTATTTTTAATTTCCCCTCTCCATCCTTGTTACACCAGCTCCAGAGTCTCCAAGGGAAAGAAAATTTCTTACAACGTTTTATCCCAAACTATGCCGAAGTAGCCAAAGGATTCACATGACTTTTAAAACAGGACATCCCTTTCTGTTGGGATGATATTGCTCAGCAATATTTTGATACGCTCAATACGTTGCTTGTTAATGCTCCTCTATCACGTCCTCCAGATTATCATCATGATTTGACCCTATATTTAGCTACTGCCTTCAGTACGATCGCCATGGTTTTGGTTCAAGATTATGATGACGGTAACAAGCATTTTATTTACTACTTGTCTTGAAACCTTCTCAACCATGAAACGTGTTATGCACATGTCGAGAAGTTAGCGCTGGATGTGGTCCAAGCCGTCCAGCATTTCCGTCATTATATCCTTTTACGGATAGTAACCGTGATTTCTGATTGTAACCCCATGACCTATATTCTATCTCGACAGTTGTTGGGGGGAAGTACTCGAAGTGGATCGTTATCCTCCAAGAGTTTGATTTGGAGTTTACTACCGCCAAATCAAAGAAATCACTCATTTTCGCTGATTTGATTTGTTCTCTCCCCGCCGACTCTCCTCCTTCTTATTCTGAGGATGATATTCCGGATGAAACTCTTTTCTTCATTAGCACCCTCGATCCGTGGTACGGTGATATCTTCGTGTATCTCCAAACTTCTACTTTTAGGTCTGAGTTAACGAAAGATGCCCGATGCCGCATTCGGCATCATTCGCAACCTTATCGTATTATCGGAGGTACCCTCTATCATGTTGGAGTCGATTCTATACTCCGCCGATGTCTGACCCTCGAGGAAGTTGAGAAAGTTTTAAATGAATACCACAGTGGCGCCTATGGTGGTCACACGTCTGGTTATGCCACCACACAAAAGATCCTTAGTGCTGGCTATTTCTGGCCGTCCATTTTTAAAGACTGCATTGTCGCAGTACGCAAATGCCATGTGTGCCAGGTATATCAACGCAAGATGCATGCGCCACTTGTTCCTTTAAACCCTATCATTAACGTTGGTCCTTTTTCCAAATGGGGCATCGATTTTATGATGTGTAACCCTCGTTTGGCCGAGGGCATGCCTATATTATCGTCGTCGTCGATTATTTTACAAAATGGGCCGAAGCAATGCCTACACTGGCTGCGGACGATAAGACAGCAGTGCAATTCATATTCAATCATGTTATTACTCGATTTGGTGTTCCTAAAGTCATCGTTACTGATCATGGTTCTCATTTTTGGGACTATATGATGGCAGAGCTGACATCTAAGTTGGGTCTGCGTCACGACAGCTCAACGCCTTATTAACCTCAAGCTAATGGCCAAGTTGAAGCCGTAAACAAAGTCCTTGTTACAATGCTTCAACGAACAATTGGGATCCATAAATAAAATTTGCATCCCATGTTGTTTTTAGCTCTTTGGGCTTACCGAACGTTGATTAAGAGTGCTACCGGATTTACCCCGTTTCAGTTGGTATATGGTCTGGAAGCCACTCTTCCGTTTGAATGTGAAATCCCTTCACTCAAACTAGTTATGGAATTACTGCCTAATACTTCGCCTGAGGAAGAGAGTCTCCTCTACTTAGAGAGATTGGATGAAACTCATCGCTTAGCTGTCTTGGTCATCGAAGCACAGAAGAAGCGAGTAAAAGCTCATTTTGACCAAATAATTTCCCCTCATTATTTTATCGAAGGCGACCTCATTCTCCTATACGACGAAGCTCATGACAAGCTGGGGGCAGGTAAATTCCAACCCATGTGGCATGGGCCCTACATCATCAAACGTGTGTTACAGAATGGGGCTTATGAGCTTATTGATTATAAAGGTTATCCCTTAGCACAACCTAGAAATGGGTTGTACTTGAGAAAGTATTATGCTTGAGTCATTCATGCATGATATGTGTACATAGGTGATTTTTTCATTTTTGTGCATGCTTTGGTTTGATGTGCTTTGTGTGTAGAAATTTGAATAATAGCTGAATTATTCACCGAGATTATCCTGATTACACACTATTTAAGCTTCATGCATAATACATAACCTCTTCTACAATTGATCATCAATATGCGGAAATAGAAGTAGTCGCATGCGCACATTAAAACATAATCAAGCACACATATCAACATAGGATGTAATGGGGAAAGAAATAGATGAAAACCCCCAACTATTAGTATATTATAATGATAGAGAACATGTAACAATACATAGCACAAAGCTCTCACAGCTCTCAGCACTATCTCAATGCTACACACAAAACTAGCTCGGAAGATGAACAAGTCACAGGTTCAAATCTCCTCCACAAGTCTGCTTGCCTTTACTACGCAATCCAAGATGTGAATGAATGAGATCTAAGTTCGAATCCCCTAGCTTGTACTGCGCAATACTCATTGGCAATCTCCATCAATGTGTGTGCAAATCTCATGCACAGGTATAGTCACAACTGATAGTCACACTCACCCTTTCACCCACCTCTAACACTGGTCTCCACTGAACTATCCATGCATTGCAGTTAACTGATGTGTTATTTAGTTGATTTATGAGTTAATAATTAGTGAATTAAATAATATTTAATTCACACCACTCATCACTAGTTGATTAGCTAGTTAAACTAATCACAACTAGTTCAACTAAGTTAAACCGAACACAACTCCACCAACTGTCTCATCAACTCCACCAAACTCTGCCATGAGTTCTGCGCTGATCAACCATGAAATAGCTCAACTAACCCACTGACGTATTTCCTTCTATGGTACATGTACTTACATCCAAGCATCAAGTGCTCAGAGGAAAAGATAATGTTTATAGTCTAAATATTATTAAGGGTTAATAATATTTGAATGTTCTATTTTTAGCCTGGCAGTCTAAAAATAGAAACCGTCCAATGTCTAAAAATAGAGGTCCATCTATTTTTACCAACTTGACCAATCATCCATAAATAGCATCCTGCAACTCATAGACCATGATCCATATGTCTAAAAATAGACATAGTCTAAAAATAGACTTTGTGCCAAAAATAGCCTGCGAGCCCACTTAGTGAAGGCGACTTCTTTTCACTAAGCTCTGTCATCTTGTTGCATTTACATCGCAAGCACATGATATCCCCTTCAAGCTTGTTTTCAAAAATAATTGGGATACTCGCCAGAAATGGTGGGGGAAAATGGAACCAGAGTGTAGTCGTGTTGGCAGTATATCGCTCTTGAATATGGCACTTGTCTGCATTCGTGCTGGGTTGGGGACATCTCACTTCGTCATTTTTTTTTCCTCCATGGGTTTGGGTAATCTCTTTTGACTGCTCATCTACTTTTTGCCACGTCACCATGACCTCAGATCCCTTGTTGTCAGATACTACCAAATCCAGTGTCGTGCTGCTGATATGTTCAAGAGTGTTAGAAATTACGACAGAAATAATAAAGAATTTTCTGAGAGAAATAAACATAAAAGAGGCCAGCAATAAATCATAAACATTAACACAAATATTTAACCGGTAAAACCCCAAACTCCGGGGAAAAACCCAACCAATGAAATTTCATTAGCCATTGGCCAAAACCCTGGCCAATCCGGCCAAGTGAGCCTTCACCGTTCACCTCCAAGCCTACATTACAATGAAGTCTTCACAGCCTTTTATAGGCTCCATTACATGCAATACCATGGGCTAAAACCATTGGTGCACAATACCATGTGCCCCAAAACCACTACTATTTACCCTAGTCAACATTGACTCTATCCCGAGTCAAGTTTACCTAACAAAGAGAAGTTTGCCTCTGAAGTTTTCAACCTCCCTCTGATTCTCTATTGGTCTTGATTCACAAACATCACATTCCTCTGTCTCGTTTCGATGATGTGGGAAACATTATGGCCCACCTTCGATTAGGTCACTTCTTGTTGATTCCAGCTCATTATCCAAGAAGCTGATCTAGAGACTCCCTTCAGGTACCTTGGAGCCTGCATGCCTCAATGGCAGGTTCGTCGCATTCGACGTAACGTCCACATCATTGGCCTTCGATCAACTGATTCTGCAGGTGTTCAACGTCAAATCACTATTCACACTCCGTGGATTGTACCTTTCGTACCTTGAGAGCCATTGTCATTATTGGTGGTTTCTCTCGTGTTCGTTAACGGCTTTCATCATCGGCTGGTAATTAGACGATTTTCTTACATGTTCGACTTCAGCTCACATATTCGCATGCTCAAATTTGTACTTTGTTCGGGTTGAGAAGGAGTGCAAGACCCTGGGGTTTTTCTAATGAAATACAGGCTGCGGGTTCGTTTTGGATTACTATGACTTATTACATGGCTCTTCTGATTGGATGGTCGTGACCATACCTGAGTCTTTTTATTGATCCCTACTGCTGGATGGTTTTGTCCATACCTTGGATCTTACTGTTTATCTACTCTATTATGGATGGTTGTGCCCATGCCACATGTCATGTATTAGAAATATCAGTTTTATTTGTACTTTTAGGTTTTCTGACAGCAGTGTTTGGGTCGAACACATTCTCATAAAGAATTTCACCCCTCCCTCTCTCTCGGACCTCATGCTTTAGGGGGCATCTATTACACAGCATTTTGTCACCGTCCTTGCAATCCCTCGCCTCGCATATTGGAGGGTCTTTCCCATGACCTGTGAGCAGTGTCATACTCTGCAAACACCTTCTTTGCATCCTTATGCATAAGGACAGCATTTCTTCTGTTGAACATTTCCTCAAAAATCACACAAAAACCTATGTTTTGGCATTGGCGCAAGTAGTCAGTTCACCCCTCGTGCCAATAGGGTAAATTTGCACTAGAGCCCGCGCCACCTGGCGCTTTGTCTCAGTGTATTACCCGCGCCAGTGGTTTTAGGAATGTTTTTTAACAAATAGAGGTGGAAGTTTCCTTCTAAATACCTCAGGGATGACTCATTAGAAGTGGTTAAAGTTGATAAGCCACGGATCTCTCTCTTTAGGTAGTGGTTTTTACCTCCCATGGAACACTCTTTGAAGATAGGACTCCCTTCTGTGATTATAGGGATCCTAACCTTTCCCTCTCCCTCTATATAAACAGGCCTTCTCCCTTTATGAAAGCTAGCTGAACATATAGCCAAGAAGCTGAACTTGGAGAAGAGATACTATAGCTAAGTAGTTTCTATAGAGAAGGTAGAACCAAGGAGAATTCTATAGAGAGAGCCCCGTTCTAATTCCCGACGAGCCCTTGTGAGACGCGCTCCGCTGGAACCCTGTTGGAGGAGACCACAACGTTGAAGCTTGGTTGTACTCTTCCTTTCTTTCCTTAATATACTCGACTATGGTATTGATTCCATCATTGTGTTATGTTAATTATTTAATGAAATTGATTTAGTCTTATTCGACTAACTGATAGTTACGAATGTGAAATAGTATGTTGTATATTGTCGTTATTTCTTGTGTGTGTGCAGGTATATGAGCGTGAAAACGAGCGGATCGTGATCTGTCAAACCAGGAGTGAGAGGTAGCCACTCTTTCCGACGACAACAATAGTGTAGGACCTCTGGTAAGTCATCTATAGAATATTCGTCCATTCGTTAACTAAGAATCAATGTTATAGCTTGTCTTGTTTGTGGCTAGACCCACTCTAGGGCTAGTGGGATTGCCTACGTCCATAGAGGGGATTTACCTCACCAACAGGGATGCAAATGAGAATACCTGAAAGGCCTTTGATATTCTGGACTAATCAGAACTGGAGCTTCCTGCAGTGCTTCCTTTATTCTAGAAAATGCTTCTTTTGCTCCCTTATCCCATTTCACTTCTCCATTTTTATTCAAAATATGTGTTATACTCCTCACAATTTCAGCATAATTGGGCACAAATCTCCTCAGAAAGTTTGTTTTTCCCTGGAATCTCTGGATATCTTTCTTGATTTTGGGTAAAGGAATCGTCTGAAAGGCACCACCCTTGTTGGGTCAATATTTACTCCTTGTTTAGAAACTATGTGACCAAATAATTTACGTTATTCTAAGGCAAATAAAGATTTCTTGGGATTTGATGGCAGAGCAAACTTTCTGCACTTTTGAAAAAAAAATTGCAAATTCTCCAAGTGTTCATCATCTGACCCTGGGAAAACAGTTACATCATCCAAATATATAACTAAAAACCTATCACCAATGAAGGATATGTCCATGGCCCTCTGAAATGTTGCACCTGCGTTCATAAGGCCAAATGGAATCCTTGCATACATGAAGGTGCCCTAGGGCATCGTGAAAGCAGTCTTCTTCTAATCTTCTTTTTTTACTGCTACCTAATTATACCCAGAAAATCTATCAACCATAGACAACCTGTGAGCTTTTGTCACCTTCTGTAAGATATAATCCATTTTCGGCAAAGGATAATTATCTTTTAGAGATGCTCAGTTCAAGTTCCTAAAGTCTATGCACAATCTTATCTCTCCATTCTTCTTTCTTACAAGAACTAGATTAGAAACCTAGTCTGAATATCTGAGAGGGACTATAATTTTTGCCTGCAACAATTTCTTCACTTCTTTTTCGATTGGAGCTGACAATAATGGATTGATCTATATGAGCTTCTATCTGTGTGGTTTGAGTCCTTCTTCAATGGAATCTTATGATGAATTATGCTTTTGTCATATGTTTTCAGGTCTTCATATGACCAGGCAAACACATCCATATATTTCTTAAAAATATCAATGTATCTTTCTTTGTAGTTTTTGGGAACACCTTGGAACAATTTCACTATTTTGGGTTCCTGCTGAGTTCCCAAATTACAATCTTCCATATCTTCTTCTTGATGTGTTTTCTTTGAATCAACAACAACATCATTAGCATCAAATAATCTTTCAAGGGGAACCAACCCTTTATGGAGCACATTATCTTTCAATTGGATAATCTTGTGTTCACCTATTGACTGCTTAAGGTTTTTTATTTTTGATTTTTGTTCTGTTTGGTCTTCCTCTTGGTCTATCTCAACATCTTCAAAGTTTCCAGTCATTGTCAGGAACTGATTTATCAATTTATCATCATAAAACACCTATCGATGTTTCACATTGTCAAGGGTAGAAGGTCTATGTCTAATTTCAATTTCATACCTTAGCCTTGGATTTATTAGAGGCTTGAAGGTGTTGACTGCAACTGCTAAAGAATCTTCCAATCTATTCTCCTCCCTCGGAATAAACTGAAGTTTGAATGCTTCAAAATATTTTTCTATCAGATCCCAAACTTCATTCCTATATGATCTTAACCTCGAATTCTTGGTTTGACAATGATTTTTAATCTTCCTTATTATCAATTCAGAGTCACCAAAATTTGAAATACATTGAAACCCCATTTGTTTAGCAACTTGAAGGCTTGATATTAAGGCCTCATACTCAGCCACATTATTTTTTGAATAAAATTATAGTTTAAAAGAGAAAGGCATCAGGTTGCCTTCTGGTGGTATCAACAAGAATCCAACACCTGCACCTTCCTTGGAGTAGGCACCATCAAAGTAGCACTTCCAAATCTTCCTTGAGTGCAGCTCATTATTTACAAATGCTGAAGAGATCTGCTTCCCTGTGTCTTCAGCAAATTTCGCATCTTCATGTAGCATGAAACAAGAAATATCTTTTATTTCTTTACTATAAATGGGGGAATTTCCTACACATTTCTTGGAGGTGGTCTTCACAAACCTTGTTTCCATGTACAATCTCATTTCTTCTCCATTAAAAATTGGAATGATAGCATAAGTGAAATCTAATTTTAGTACACCTCCCAAATTTTCTCCCCAAGATCTTGATAGGAACATTCCAAACCTGGCTGGGATGTCAGCAACCACTACATCCATGACTATACTCTTTGTTGGGATTTGTGCTAATGAAAGTGCTACATCTTTAATTAGCCCAGCACATTTCACCCTTTTGGAATCAAATGAATATAGATCCCTATAAGGTTTGGTAATATATAAGTTAAGTTCCTTCATAACAAACAATGGCATGAGATTATGGGACGCTCCTGAGTCCATAATGTAATTATGTAGAGTAAAATCATGAAGCAACAGAGAAATATAGAAGGGTAGAAGAAGGATCTACTTCTTCTACGTGAGGGCCAAAGGTGACCACTGTATTTTCTTCTTGTAAGTTCACTGTGCCACTTATATCTTCCATCTATGTGAGATTAATAAATTCTGAAATTTCTTTCTTGTAAGCTGGAATTTTAGCTAATTCTAGAAGAGGTACCTGGATTTTAACCTTCTCCAAATATTTTTCCAAAATGAAATCATGAGTTTGCTTAACATTATTTTCAGGTTCTTCTTCACTCTTTCTAGAATTTTCCACTTGTTCACATACAAGAACAACTCTCTCCAAAATATTAGTGTCAACTGATTTGTTCTGGGAAGATTCAGCCTGCTACACATTTGTTCTATTAAGTGAATTTATATGTTTTTTCCCCTTACTGACATGTTTCATAGGGTCCTTTTGTTGTGGAGTCACCATTACAGGAGGAATGGAACCTTGTTGTTCACCTTAATTATCCTTCACTCTAGATCTCTTTCTAGACCTCAAATCATACTTTTTATGTAACTCAGCTTGCACAAAATATGTGAATTGTCTACATTATTCATCCATTTCATCTTGATCAAAAGATACTTCAGCTTCAGCATATTCTCCCTCACGATCTTCCTCTTCATCCTCTTCTATTGCATACATAGCAGATACCTGATCCTCGGCCTCCCTTTGGTCATCTTCTGTTGGCTCTGCAGGTGTTGCTTCTATATAAAACGGTGCTTGAACCTGGTCTTGATCTCTTCTTTCCCTCTGTAAAATTTGCAGGGGATGTCTTCTGAATTGAGGGTTAAACCCCCTCGGTTTCGTTGTACTTGTCTTTGGGAGTTTTTATTTTCCAATTCCATCTTAGCTAGCTTATTGGTCAGATGTTTAATCACCTTTGCCATATCTTCAATTCGTAGATCTTATGATGATTCTTCTTTTTCTTTCCCCTTCTCTTGGACCAGTTGTTTCCCTTTTGCCTTTCCAACTACAGTCATATTAGCTTCAATCTCTAGAGAATTTTTTTGTATCTGCTCAAGAGTTGGGGCTCTTCTCTCTCTCAATGTAAAGCTAAAACCAGCTTCAAAATCCCCAGCAAAAGCTACCTTTTCTCCTACAGGGGGAGGCTTCATCTCTATAGGTAAACTATTGTATAATTTGTTGAATCTTTTTACAAAATCAGAAATGATTTCATTATGGCTTCTTTTAATTGCATTAAACTATGTCAATGAGTAACCATGATCTCTCTTTTCTCCCCATCTCTGAGTGAATTGAGTTTCTAACTCTTCGCAGTTATTTATTGAACCATTTGGTAAACCTTTGAACCATTTTCTAGCCTCTCCATCTAGATACTACACAAATAGTCTCATCACAACATCAAGATGTTTTACATTTAAATTCTCAACAAAAGTGAAAAACAAGGGTAAATGTTTTTTTGCAATTACTTCATCTTCTCCAGTGAAACGAGGAATTAATTTGAGGTATTCTTGAGGCATGGAATTCATTGGTTGCGCAAGATTTAGGGGAGCATATCTGTTCAAAAAAAATACTGGTGCTGCCATATTTACACCTTGGTTAATTATTCCTTGGGTAGTTGAGGTTGATGAACCTGTTGTGAAAGTGAACGAAGGTGGAGGAAAAACTGATATGGGAGTGGGTTGATGAACAATGGCAGAAGAAACGGCAAATACATTTGGTTGAGCTTGAGTGAAGGTAAAAGAAATAGACTCGAAAGAATGTTCTTCTAACTTAGGTTCTTGAAAATGAATGGGTGTGGAAGGAGAATATTGTTCCAAGAAAGAGAGTTCCTTGGAAATATCTTTGGAAAAGGGGTTATGAGAACTATTGTCAGGAGCAGACAATGTAGGATTAGGTATTGAAAGAGTTTCATGTTTCTGAGCCTTTTTAGAAACCAAACTTTCTGGGTCTGGCAAAGCGGGGACTATCTGTTGTGAGGTATCTGACCTCGTGTGAGGCCTTTTGAAAGCCAAAATTTTGAAAATAACAAACACAACCCAATATTTCCTCCTCACTGAACAACCAGAGGAAATAATGTGAAAACCCTAGGGAAAAATAAACTTCGTTTCTTCGTCCCTGGAAACAGCGCGAGAAAATGTTGTATCTCAAGAAACAATCCCTTGGCTGTGGTAAGGAATCAATTCTTAACACATTTTATAAATGTATGTCACAATTACAATATTAAATGGCCTTTGTTTAACACCTTTGGAATTTAATTACTTAATACCCTCAATAATGTGATATAATGAAAGCCTTCACAATGCCATGAACTGCTAATATTTGAGTGAAATGAAAAGAAGAACTGTAGGGGAAACTTAAAATGGTATACTGAGAAATAGAATCTATCACTTTTAAGTTTCAGAGGAAATCATGGAGAGAGAGGAAACTCGAAATAATATGCTGTAAAAAAAAATAATCTATTACTTTAAAGTTTCATCAAGAGTTTGTGAAAAGAGAAGAGATGAAGTGAAGGAGTGCAAATTAAGGTTATTTAACTCTTACTCACATATCTAATTAAGAGACCGACTGCTACATTACTTCACTTCATTTGAAGAGGGATAAACACAGAGCGAAACTGGAAAGACATATCAACATCAACAGGTGCACGAAATTTGGTCTTCTTTCATCAATTTCTCAGAAAATTCAATACCAAATTAACAGTCATCTAGAGGTCCAAAACTCGGAACCTCTTTTCTTTATTTCTATCTACTCAAATACATTAAAGTAGTTTGTAACTGTTGAACTTCTTGAAACTACTCGACTACCTAAATTTTTAAGATTACTTATGCAATCATACCGAGAAAACAAATTAAAACTAGAAACATTGTTCGTTTTGTTGAATTTGATGTTGTTGATGCGTCCTCCCGAAGTGTTGAGGTGTCCTTTCCGGTTATGGTACAGCAGCTGCATAGTTCTGTAACGATGCCTCAGTTCCCAACTTGACCCAGTTCTTGTGCTTCCAATAGTGCCATTATACATTCTTATGCCCGATTCTGCCTATGCCTTTGTGCTTCAAACGTTGTCATCATGTCACCTACTACCCGACTCTGCCTCTTCTGCGCATGCTTTCTGTGTTTAGTCGTTTCTTCTCCTTGGCTCTGTGTCGGGTCACTTACCTAAGTCTCTCTACTGTTTTTTTCCTTCAACATACATACGCATGCAATTAACAACGATTTACTTTAAAACAAATCGCACATAACTCAAACCACTTACATATATGCGGAACAGTGGTTGTAGGGTCCCACAATATGGTGACCAATCACGTTGCATAGCATATCGGTGAACTTAACATATAACTTAAATGGTAAAAAATTCAAACACTGATGTGAAGTTGTGATGTAATCTCCATCGTACATCTCCACCAGATCTAACGGCCCCGTTGTACCGTTTGACACTGCCATCTCTCATCCTTGTCACATCGCAACCAAAATACTTTACCTTGTGAAATCTTAATGCTAAACTCAAAACCTGTCGATGTGCGTGCGCTGAATCATTGTGCCAACACGTGGCTACTCCCTTTATCGCATCGCAAGTTTCTATTCTTACCGCATTGCAAGTTATTCAATTTAACTTGCGAACTCCTTAACACAAAACTAAATAATCGTCGATGTAAAATTGCACTATGTCGACACGTGGCCCTTCTCCTCGTCGTATCACAAGTTTAAATTCTTACCGCATCACAAGTTATTTTGTTTAACTTGCGAAGTCCTTAACACATAAACTAATAATGGTCGATGCGAAATTGCCTTATGCCGACACATGGCCCTTCTCATCATCGCAACACAAGATATATTATTTAACTTGCGATGTCATCTCAACCGTCGGTCTCTTCCCCTTTAAATTTGTGATTCGATCCTCACCGTCCAATCGCCTCTTTTGGAAATCTTCTAAGTGTTTTTGTCTTAGTCGATTTCTTTGCTTTCTATCGTCACCGCTCTGCAACTCCGCTATCCTTCCTAAGCTTTATTCAGTCTTTAGAAGCGTTGATCTCTCCTGAACTTGCGAATGAGCCCGACTCGACCCTGTCCAGTGTGCAATGTTTTGAACGTGCCCATCGATCCGGCCCTTGAACTGTTTTGCACGTGAATGAGCCCGACTTGACCCAACTTCACATCTCATCATGTAATGTTAATGTACCAACATATAAATCAAAATTCTTCTACGACACACAAAATTTTAAATTTTCTATCATTTATGCTTTTTTTGGTGTTTTGAAAAATATTTCAAAGGTAAATGAAAATGAGCCACAACACACATATAGGATGCCTAATTCCATAATGATGCCCACACATGCTTTTAATTAGACAATAATACACATAGGTTGCATTGATGTCACTTTGATGCTATATAACTATTCACATCAAGAATAATAACATGATCAACCAAATACACAAGACTAGAAAGTTATGTATGGGTGCAATTGTATCCTTCACATTACATAGATACATCTTCTGTAAGGGTGCAATTGTATCCTTCACATTACATAGATCCATCTTATGTATGGGTGCAATTGTATCCGTCACATTACATAGATCCACCTTATTGTTTGATCTTCTAATCATCATGTAATTATATGTGCATCTCGTACTTACAAGATTTGGGGTTAAGGTAGATATGAGTATATGTATCTTATTATAGAGTTTGAAATTATTAATTTTTTAAGTTTTCATTATCATAATCAACTATTTTATAATTTTTTTATTTAGTTTCTCAATGCTAACAAATAAGTGTCACCACTATATATATATATATATATATATATATATATATATATATATATATATATATATATATATATATATATATATATATATATATATATATATATATATATATATATATATATATATATATATATATATATATATATCCATTCCAATTTTAAGGTCACGGCCAAGCTAGACACCAAATTGTTGTGTGCTACGCCCTTGTTTTTGGTACAAGGGATCTACCTCCAAGCAACAATTTGACTACTAAATTCTACGAAGTTGTACGTACTCTACCACAATCACTGTCAACTCATGTGACCATATTAACTTGAGGTTTACCAACGAAATCCTCTAGGGCCACAAGACAAATGGACCCATCATGATATGAATGAAGTATGTTAGTAATGCTCAGCTAATTACTCTTTCAGATTCTGAAAATAGTGTTTTGTGTGTGCTTAAGGGTTCAATTTCTCTTGCAAATTACTGAGTCCCATGAGTGTTTTTCATGTTAATGTTATGAACAATTTAACATAAAATAAAGGTTGAACAGAAACAAATAAAATTACAATACATCACCGTACAAAACATCAACACAGGAATTTGATGAAGGAGTTCACCCTCCTAGGCTACATCGCCTTGGTCCAGCTTCCATGGCGTGGACCTCTAAATTATGCTAAAATTTGCAAAATGACATGTTTACAATGTTTTTTTTCTCTTGAAAACTATACCAATGAGTCCAGAATGTCCAAAAATGGTCATCTAACCTCTGCATGCACCTGATTTGGTTGAAAACTCCAAAATTTATGACCATTTCCAGTTTCTCCACAATTTCTGGCCTAAATTTAGCTAACTGGAGCTAAATCCGGTTAGTTGGCACTAAACTAGAAATTTCGCCGAAATTGGTGGACTGCTAATCTAATCATGTTTAATATAATTAATCTGAATTAACTTAATTAAGCGTGTTTAGCGCTAATTAACCCTGCTTAGCCACTAAACTCAACGCTTTGTACTAAATCCGATTTAGTGTTAATAATGAGGATTAGCAGTTAATTTAATGAGGTTTAACGATTTTAATCCCACAATTAGTGTTTAGACCTTCGGTGCTTCCGCCAAGGTCACGGGCTATGGTCATATATTTTTGGAGTTGGCCCCCTCTCCCCCCGTCAACAAACATTATAAAACATAAATTAATGTGGTGTGTTATATATGTTAAGAACTAACATATAGGCATATTGGTATTGGGAATGTGTGTTGCGCGGGAGGTCGCGGGGTCAAACCCTGGTGCCTCCATTTGGTCTTCAACCAACAAATTTTTACACAACACCACCATGGAGGGGGGGGCATGTGGCGGCCCCAGGCTGCACCATGTGTCCTCTCCCCATTGGACCGAATTTACAGCTTTAAAAAATTACCACATAATAAATTCTGAAAACTAATCAGATGCTGCCACTTTGTAGGTTGTCATTCACCAGAGGTATTTGACCAAATTTGACCCTGCCCAATCATCATGCCACATTAGCAGTACGGACCACTGACTAGACTCCATGTCACCATTTTTTTTGCCAATTTGTGCAAACAGACAGAACTCATTTTTGGGAGCATACGGATTCCATTTTACATGAAACGTAGTGTGTCGGATTCAGAACGACGAGCACTACGTGGTCGCTCAGGTTTCGCGCCATTTTGGGAACTTTGATTTTTTAGCATAAAATTGAGCACTGATCATTCCTCCCCACTAGGAACTTTTGGGCTCCAAAAGTTTACTTCCCTAGTCAATATAATGAGGTTGGAACTCAAAATACCCACAAAACTCAAACCAAATTACAAAATTTTCAATTGGGCCCTTCAAGCCCCAATCAAGGCATTTCACTTATTATCCTCGTGAAGACATGTTGTCCTGTCAAGAGTCGAGTCAGAATTATTATCATTGTTGTAGGAATAAAAATATTGTTGAGTAGACTTTGAACATGCTCTTTACCCTCATCTTTTCTTGGCTTTAAAACACTTCATCTCTACAGATAAATTGTTGAAGACAACTTGACTCCATTTTGGAAATCATAAACAACATAAATTTGATTTAACATCTTCAAGTTGAATTTGTACATAAGTAGTACACTGCTGCAAAAAAGTTTCATGATATGCTTGGCCTTATCTACAAAACATAGTCATCTTAACCACAAGACTCTATTCACACAAGTTTCAAATTTCATACTTGTATAGGTGAACATATGACAAACTTGTAGTCAACTTGAACGACAATTTGTACATTCACAAAAGTCCTTGAACATGTGGACTATAATAAGCCAATACATACATGAATGAAAAACATCTACTTGTTGAACATAGTGACAATAAATGTTCACTTTACAAAAGTACCTAAACATGTAATGACAACAAGTATTTACACAATTTACAAAACACCTTTACAATAAGTCTACCCAATCGTGCCTCTCCTAAGCTAATGGGTTCTCTTCTTGCACCATCTTGTCTTGAAGGTTGCTCATGATTGTTGTGAGTCCTCTTGTCCACCTTTTGTTTCCCTTGCATCATATTTCATATTCTCTTTACCTTTCTTTAAACGAAGCTTCCAATGTAACTTCCAACATCTTTCAGTGTCATGTCCATGCCAATGTGGGCTTCACTAGGGGAGAAATACCATACCACGTGGGTTCATATTGGGGGATATATATTGAAGAAAAACTAACTTAATATATTGGGGGATATATATGGGGTTAAGGGTTTTTATATTGGCAGGTATAAAAAATGGAGCTCAAAGTTAATGAAAAAAGATAAAGGGGTATAAAAAATGTTAATGAAAAATTGATACCTACAATATCTAGTGAGAGTAGGGGTTTTTTAAATTGTGGAGGTGTATTTGCTTCATATCGGTAGGGGGTTAAATAATGTGATTTTTAGAGGTATTTTCCAATATGTATTCTAATTAGGGGTATTTCTTAGTATTCCATGAACGCAGGCGATATGTCAGAGGTTCATTGAATGAAGTCCCCGTGGTCCATGCACTTTGCAATGAGCACAAAAAAACTTCTTCTTGTTTTTAGACATAGAAGTTCTCTCATGCGACAGAAAGTCATTATGTTTGATGCAAAAATTTTGGTTCATTCATTTAACCATTATCATGTGTTGCTCACACATCCACGCAATGGTCAAAAGAATCACAAAATGTACAAGGGTACTGATTCCATAAGTAATCAAAATCACCATGCCTTGAAAAACACTCTTGAGAGTTATACATGTCTTTGGAGTTGCAACTTCGACGGTTGTCACAAGGAGGTGACATATCTTGCTCATATTCTTGATGCGCCTTAGGTAATTTAGAGTACTCTCCATACTCTTTGCGACCATATCCCAATCCCATATATTTTGGTCTTTCCTCTACAAAAATTGAATTGGTAATGCCTTGGCCATTTTTACCTAGGCCTCGACCCTCATAGCTCATCTTAGAGAGAAACTTCATACTTATGCCTTTGGTATGTTGCTCAAATGCTGCAAAAGTGTTTTTATGCACATATATGGAAGGAGTGGTATTGGAAATGGTAATTACCTCCTTAGATTTTCCATTCATCTTTTCAGCCTCAGATGACATATGGTGTGCTTCTTGAAGATGCTTGCTAAATTAACATGCATCGTTTTCCACATTTTTTCCAAATCCACTATTTGAACCATGACCACATACTGGCTTCATCTTGGAGGTTTCTCTTGTTGGTGCAGGAGTTGAACTTTCTTCTACTTGCTCATCTATCACTTGTTGCAATAGAAAGTGCATGTGCCTCTTCTCCTCTTCGGCAATATCCAACATCCTTCTCAACTCTATGTTCTCCATTCGAAGAGATAAATTTCGCTCCTCAAGCTCTTGGAGACTCTTTTTTCTACCCATCTTGCAACTTGGTCAATTGTAGCTCTGATACCAATTGATATGTATTTGGAGGAGGTGTTCTCTTTTCTCTTCCTTAGAAACATATAATTGAACTTGGGACCGTGTCGACAATTTGCAATGCATGAAATTGGGTCTTCAAAAACAACATGTTCGTTGAATGACTCTTCAACATGAATTAGTCCTTATGTGAAACTTAAATTAAAGAACAACACTCACATAATCCATGTAGGCATAAAGAAGAGCAAGACAAAAGGTTTGTTGATGGATTTCACCCCTCCTGGGCTACATCTCCGGGCCTATCAACATGACTGGACCACTCATATAATTCAATATTAATGAAGTACATTAAAATTTTGCTGCAAATAAAATGTTGCTATTACCCCTACAAGGTAATTTCCTCCTACAGAGAACTCTCACAACAGCAAAAACTCAAAACATTTCCTACAAAGAGGACATACTTCCACTGAACTGAGCCAGACACATCATGTGCATCCTTTAATTCCACATTGAAGAACATGATGAAAACTTGATAATGAAAGAATTTAAACCTAAATTGAAATTTTCTGGTTACAACTGTTGCGTATGAATTCTGAAGGTGAGGCATTAGGGGAATTTTGAGGTCTAAAATGGGCCTCATAAGAAAAATGTACAACAAAAATAAACTTTATAACAACCAATAGGATTCAAGATGATGATGTCATCCATAATGGATGATTCACCATTTTTGGAGTAAAAAAGTAAAAATATTAAAAAATAATAAAATAATAAAACTACTTTTTCAACGTGTATTTTAAACTTATCTCCCAAAATTTTTACTCAAATTTCGAGCGGGAATACTCGTTGGATGCGGAATTTAATTCCTCATCCAATGAGTACCCATGTTGCATACTTTCGATGAACTCTTCTGCACGAAAAATGAGAAAAACATAAAAAATGTGATTGTAATCACGTTTTTTTTATGTATTTCTCATTTTTCGTGTAGTAGGACCCATCGAAAGTATGCAACATGGGTACTCCTTGGATGGGGAATTAAATTCCGCATCCAATGAGTACTCCCGCTTGAAATTTGAGTAAAAACTTTGGGAGATAAGTTGAAAATATGAATTGAAAAAGTAGTTTTTTCATTTTTCCCTCTAAAATTTGATGATGTCATCAAATCTTATTAGATTTTTTCCACTATTATTTTATAATTTCCTTAGGAGGCCCATTTTAGACCTCAAAATTCCCCTAATGAAAACCCCTACAAGGTCTTCTTCATGTTGAACACCCTCAAGAATAGCAACTAAACCCTGCCTTATCCATACACCTCTTAGATAAAACCTGAAAAAGGCCATCTAGATGTGCTCAAAACAGAAAAAATAATTCATCATTGGATTCATAACATCCAAAAACCTCTATGCAGCCTCTTTATAAGCGCAATTAGGATAAAATATCAAATATTTATGCTCCAAAGCTTGATTGATCCATACATCCTTGGTCTTCAACCTGAAAAAATACTATGTAAATGTGCTCAATGGCTCCCAATACCTATTCCAATGAGTCCAGAATGCCCAAAAATGGTCATCTAGTCTCTTTCTGCACCTAATTTGGTCGAAAACTCCAAAAGTTATGACCATTTCCAGTTTCTCCACAATTTCTGGCATAAATTTAGCTAACTGGAGCTCAATCCGGTTATCTGGAACTAAATTGGTAGTTCCGCCAAATTTGGCGGACTGCCAAACTAATCTTGTTTAATATAATTAATCTGCATTAACTTAATTAAGCGCATTTACTGCTAATTAACCCTGCTTAGCCACTAAACTCGGTGCTTTGTGCTAAATCTGGTTTAGTGTTAATAATGAGGATTAGTGGTTAATTTAATGAGGTTTAACAGTTTTTATCCTGCAATTAATGTTTAGCCCTCTGGTGCTTCCGCCAAGGTCACTATTGAGATTCAACAAGAAGATTCTAGTCAAAATTATGCACCTACACTAGGATGGAGCCTCAGGCTATTTTTGGGTTGATGTCTATTTATAGATGCATGAGAAAATTCTATTTAAAGATGTATGTGCAAGTTCTATTTATAGATTGCATGTATATTTATAGATGCATGTTAAATATACATGTCGGCTATTATTATCCCTTAATATTAGTTGGAAAATAAATAATTTATATTCTCAATGAGCACTTGGAAATAGTTAACTAAAGTGGAAAATCAGTTAGCTGTAGGAATTTCGAGTTGAGTGGTTAGTTGGTGGGACATGCAAGTGGACCTAGTTGTAACTGAGTGATTCGAAGTTGTAACAGAGTTGGAAATGTAGTTATGAAAGTTGTAAAGTATTTTAACTCGGTTAAGTGAGCTAAACTCAGTTGTGCTAGCTGTAACTGAAGATACACTAGTGAGAGATCAAGTGAATTAATTATTAATTAATTCACAATCAGTGGTCTCACATGCAATTGAAAATTTACTATTGTTAACTACATGCATGTCAGATCCAGTGGAGACCAAATTGAGATGTAAGTGAAAGGGAAAAATTGACCATCAATTGTGACATTATCAGTTGCACACATGCAACCACACACACATTGGATGTGCTAAGGAGCACTGCGCTATCAAGTCAAGTAGGATTCCATTCATTCAAGGATTTCTATCAGCTAGGATTGCGCAGTAGAGGCAGGCTATCTGGAGACGGTAAATTGGCTAAGGAACTTGCCAAGTTCTCTATGACAGTGTGAGACAATTGTCTGATGTACTGAGAGCTCTTGGATTGGAGATTTGTATGAGATTGTTTCATGATCCATGCTATATACATAATATATGATAGTGGGGTTTTTAGCTTTATGTTTTCTTGGTAAATTATATGTGTTATGTGTTATTGGTCTTTCTTCATGATATTGCTATTAGCGATTGTGTTTTAAATTCTGCAAAGATTTTGTAGAAGCAATTTTGTATTTAACAGTGGCATATTATTGTTAGATCAGGAGAATCCAGGCAATAAATATTTTGTATTAAATTTCTACATGGTATCAAAGCACAGAAAATTGAAATTTTGAAGCAGGAGCTTATTTTGTTGGTGGAAAGAATTTGAATTTGCAGAAATACCTTCTTGGTGCTACAACTGAGTTAACATAGAAATGGATTTCAATGGCTTGAGGTTAGAGTATGCACTCGAGGAAAGCTCGAACTACATTGCTTGGAACAACAGGCTGGAGGCGGTGCTCGAAGATAATGGGTTGAAGGAATTCATTGACAATGATGTTCCTAAGCCCACTATGACAGATGTTTCATTACTTAATGCATGGCAAAAGAAAGTGGCAAAGGCGAGGAGGATTCTGTTGGAAGGAGTATGAGACCACATTGTCTCAAGCCTTCATGGGAAAGCCACACCATATGCTATGTGGAAGGCTTTGACGGATCTTTTCCAAAGCAGCAGCGACCATAGGCAATTGGCGCTCAAAGATAAACTCAGGAAGATCAAGATGGAAAAGGGCGACAACATTCCAAAGTATCTCACGAAGTTTGTCCAATGTCGGGATGAACTGGGGAGTGTGTTAATAACGGTTGATGATGACGATTTTTTGAGCTTGGTTCTCTTAGGACTTCCTAAGAGTTGGCATAGTTATGAAGACTTTTTCAACGGAAGGGAAAAATTGTTGGATTGGGAATTAATGTGGTCAGATCTGGTGCAAGAGGAGTTCAAACAGAACACCAGAGATGGCTCTTCATCAAAGCATGATGATGAAGAGGATTTTACTTTGGCTTCCAAGGCAAGGAAGGGGAAGGGGAATAAATTCCCTTCTAAATCCAAGTCTAAAGGCAAGAAGCTGGATTTGTCCAAGGTGAAGTGTTTTCACTGTCACGAACATGGGCATCTTGCTACTAACTTTCCGCAAAAGAAGAAGAACAAGAAGGTTGTTGGAGCTGCAGTTGGTGAGGCCCTTGCCTCGCAATTTGAACTTACCTTCTCCTTGATTGCATGCATGGTGTCAAGTGCATTGGGATCGGTGTGGTATTTGGATAGTGTCGCTTCCTTCCACATGACGGGAGATAAGGAGCTTTTCAATGACTTAGAGGAGAAAGATCTCCAAATGCATATAGATATGGGCGATGATGGACGATACAATGTGAATGGAATTGGTACTATTACCTTTCAGAGGGATTCAAGTAAACCATTTCAATTGAAAGATGTTATGCATGTTCCAGGTCTGAAGAAAAACTTGGTCTCAGTTGCAATGTTGGAGGACAGAGGCTATGACGTTGTTTTTAGCGATGGAAATTCCTGCGACATAAAACAATGGGTCAAGCCAAGAGGATAGGGATTCGAGTTAAGAATCTCTACAAGATGGAGGTAGATGGTTGCGCTGCCATGATGGGCAAGGCAGAAAGTGGTGAGTCGGGATGAGGGCGAATTATGGCACAAGCGATTGGGCCATCTTCATCATGGAGCCTTGAAAGTCATGCAGTAAATATCTACTGGACTTCCAATGGGAACACTTGCTCAGTTAGATCAGTGCAAGGGTTGCACCATGGGGAATTATGTAAAGTCCACCTTTCATGAAAAAGAGAACCATGCTTCATGGATCCTTAAGAGAGTTCAAAAAGACGTGTGTGGACCATTCTTGGTTGCTTCAAAAGCAAAAAAATAAGTATTATGTTATTTTTGTTGATGAATTTTCTCGTAAATGTTGGATCTTCTTCATGCAGAGGAAGGATCAAACATTCTCGAAGTTCTGTGAGTTTAAGGCATTGGTGGAGAAAGAGTCTGGGAAGCAAGTGAAGGCTCTTAGGAGTGATAATGGTGGAGAATAAATCTCTAACGAATTCAAAAACTTCTGCAGCAAAGAAGGAATTCGAAGAGAACTCATAGCGCCTCATAACCCACAACAAAATGGGGTCGCGGAGAGGAAGAACAGAACGATCATGGGTGCAGCACGAGCGATGTTGCATGATTAGGGCCTACCAATGCATTTGTGGGCGGAAGCATGCAACACTGTGGTTTATGTGCAAAACCATTGTCCTCATAAAGTACTTGGAATGAGTACACTTGAAGAATATTTCACTGGTAATAAACTGGATGTTTCACGCTTTAATATTTTTGGCTGATCTGTTTATGTGCATGTGACCGAGAACGCCAGGAAGAAGCTGGAGCCGACTGCTGAAGTTGGGATTTTTGGGGGGTACACAGAAACACCCCATAATTATCGTGTGTATCTACCTAACAGTAAGATGAATGTTATGCGAGGGGATATAAAATTCGATGAGGGGAAATCCATGCGGTTGTCGCTTGAGAGGGAGCTAGACTTCCATGCGGAGGAGGAATTGTTGGTTCCCAAAGATGAGTCTCTAGATGTGGATCAAACATAGGAGGAGGTTCATGGAGTGGAGGAGTCCACTCACGCAGAGCCAAACATCAGAACTGGAAAAAATCGTACCACAAAAGCTGATAGGCTAAGACTTGATGCTGCATAGAATGTAGGAGCCCCTACTTCACAATGCAGACAAAGATAGTCTCCTGGCCAATTTACTAGATACATGGATCTCATGAGCAAATGTATTGTAACTGAGCCATCTTCCTTTCAGGAAGCAGTGCAGGAGCCCAGATGGGTAGATGCAATGGTGGAGGATTACGACTCCATTATCAAAAACAGTGCTTGGGAAATTGTTCCAAGGCCGGTTGATAAATCAGTGGTAGGTTTGAGATGGATCTACAAGGTAAAGCAAGTTGTTGATGGGAGTGTTGAGAAATACAAGGCCATATTTGTGGCTCGGGGCTTATCACAGATCGAGGGGATAGATTATAAAGAAAACTTTGCACTTGTCGCAAGGTATTCTTCCATAAGGACCATCCTTGCTCTCTCATCACAGATAGGCTAGCGCATTCATCAAATGGATGTGAAGATTGTGTTTCTCAATGGGATCATTGAGGAAGAGGTGTACATAGAGCATCCTGAAGGATTTTAGATCTTCAGCAGTGAGTCACATGCGTGCCGACTTAAAAGAGCATTGTATGGGCTGAAGCAAGCACCCTGTGCTTGGTACACTAGGATAGACAGCTATTTCACCGGACTGGGCTTCACGAAAAGTGAAGCGGATGCAAACCTATACCAAATTGTGGTGGAGGGTAATATTTTAATCATTGTTCTTTATGTTGATGATTTAATATTGATTGGTGATGAGCATCTTATACACTCATGCAAGGAGTACCTTTCAAAGGAGTTCGAGATGAAGGATATGGGCCTCCTTCATTATTTCCTTGGATTGGAAATATGGCAGCGAGATGGTGAACTTTTTGTGTCTCGAGGAAAGTATGCAAGGGAGATACTGGGTAAGTTTCACATGGAGGGATGCAAACCCATGGATACTCCTCTTCCAGGAAACTAGAGGAAAGAGGATGCTACTTCAGGAGAGGTAGTGGATGCTATTTTCTATCGACAATTAGTGGATTCGCTAATGTATCTAGTGAACACGAGACCGGACGTTTTCTATGCGGTTAACCAGTTGAGTCAAGCGATGGATAAGCCTACCAAGCTCTTTCGGAAGGAGGGCAAGCATGTCCAGAGATACCTGAGGATCACATTTGAGTATGATTTATGGTACATACAGAAGAATGAGGTAAAGTTGCATGGCTTCACGGATGCAGATTGGGCAGGTAGCCCATCGGACAGAAAGAGCACATCAAAGGGGATCTTTAGCATTGGATCTAAGTTGTTTCTTGGTACAGCAAGAAGCAGAGATCCGTGGCACTCAGTTCAGCGGAAGTGGAATACATGGCAGCGAGTCAAGATGCATGTGAGTCTATCTGGATGAGAAAGATCTTGGTTGGTTTGTTTGGTTCTCATTTAGATTTGGCAGTGATTCATTGTGATAATCAGAGTTTCATTAAACTCTCGATTAATCCTGTGTTTCATGATAGATCTAAGCATATAGATATCTGGTATCATCATATCATATATTATGTGCAGAGGAAGATCATGTTGCTTCAGTACATTCCTACCGAAGATCAAGATGCAGATATTCTGACGAAGTCGCTCACCAGGAGAAAATTCGAATACCATAGAGACGGGATCGGGGTGAAGGATAATCCCTTTCTTGTTGAGAGGGAGTGTTGAGATTCAACAAGAAGATCCTAGTGAAAATTATCCACCTACACTAGGATGGAGCCTCAGGCTATTTTTAGGTGGATCTCTATTTATAGATGCATGAGAAAATTTTATTTATAGATGAGGTCTATGTATAGATGTATGTGCAAGTTCTTTTTATAGATTTCATGTCTATTTATAGATGAACGTCGGCTATTATTATCCCTTAATATTAGTTGGACAATAAACAATAATATATTCTCAATAAGCAATTGGAAATAGTTAACTGAAGTGGAGAATCACTCAACTATAGGAATTTCGAGTTGAGTGGTTGGTTGGTGGGACATGCAAGTGGAATTAGTTGTAACTAAGTGATTCGAAGTTGTAACAGAGTTGGAAGTGTAGTTATGAAAGTTATAAAGTAGTTTAACTCGGTTAAGTGAGTTAAACTCAGTTGTTTTAGTTGTAACTGAAGATACACTAGTGAGAGATCAAGTGAATTAATTATTAATTAATTCACAATCAGTGGTCTCACATGCAACTAAAGATTTACTATAGTTAACTACATGCATGTCAGATCCAATGGAGACCTAGTTGAGATGTAGGTGAAAGGGACAGATTGACTATTAGTTGTGACATTATCGGTTGCACACATGCAACCACACACACATTGGATGTGCCAATGAGGATTGCGTTGTCAAGGCAAGCAGGATTCCATTCATTCAGGGATTGCTATCAGTTGGGATTGCGCAGTAGATGCAGGTTGTCTAGAGACAGTAAATTGGCTAAGGAACTTGCCAATTTTTGTATGTGAGACAATTGTATGATGTATTGAAAGCTCTTGGATTGGAGCTTAGTATGATATTGTTTCATGATCCATGCTATATACATAATATATGATAGTGGGGTTTTTAGCTTTATGCTTTCCCAGTAAAATTATCTGTGTTATGTGTGATTAATCTTTCTGCATGATATTGCTATTGGCGACTGTGTTTTAAATTCAGCAGAGATTTTGTAGAAGAAATTATGTATTTAATAGTGGCATATAATTGTTAGATCAGGAGAATCCAGGTAATACATATTTTGTATTAAATTTCTACAATCACGGGCTATGGTCATATATGTTGGGGGTTGGCCCCCTCTCCCCCCGTCGGAAAACATTATAAAACATAAAGTAATGTGGTGCACCATATATGTTAACTAACATATAGGTGGATTGGTATTGGGCATGCATGTTGTGCGGGAGGTTGCGAGGTCAAACTTTGGTGCCTCCATCCGGTCTTCAACCAACATATTTTTACACCACATCATCATGGAGGGGGGGCGGGGCACATGGCGGCCCTATGCCGCACCACGTGTCCTCTCCCCATTGGACCGAATGTACACCATTAAAAAATTGCCACATAATAAATTATGAAAACCAATGAGATTCTCCCACTTGGTAGGTTGTCATTCGTCGGAGGAATTTGACAAAATTTGACCATGCCCAGTCAGCATTCCACGTCAGCAGTACGGACTGTTGACTGGGCTCCCTGACACCATTTTTTTTGCTCATTTGTGCAAACGGACAAAACTCATTTCTGGGAGCATACAAAGTCCATTTTCCGTGAAAAGAAGTGTGTCGGATTCAGAACGATGAGAACTACGTGGTCGTTTAGGATTTGTACCATTCTGAGAAATTTGATTTTTGAGCATAAAAGTGAGCACCTGATCACATCATCAAAACAAAAATATTCATTGTTTCTAATATTTCTTATCTAATTATATTTGTTCATGTTTAATTCTCTATGAGGTCATTTTTATATATCACATGCCAAAGTAATCTCCCAATTGGAAATAAAAACTAACATAGTTCTAGATTCATGGAGACTTCAATATCAACTAGTGTAGCATCATATTCAAGTTGACAATGTGATGGCTTTGTACATCAAACAAGGTCCAATCAACAAAATAAACTCCAAGTGCTTTTTCAACTAAGTCATGAACTATGTTGATGTTAACATGTGAAGAATAACTAGGTGCAATGACTAATCCAAATGTCATTCACAAAAATGTATAAGCTACTTAATGAAAGGTGAATGTGGGTCAACAACGGATCTTGTGGGTAAATGGACTCGTGATTGTAGCCTAAGTAACTTTCCAAAAATGACTAAGCTTCTTAACCCATGAGTCACTCTAAAAATCATTTTCCTTTCAAGATCACTCAATTAAGTTTCCAAAAGTATACCCATGTGAATAATTTCCAATACTTTTTTCTCAACAACATTATTTACACATTCACCCTCATCCACAAAGTAGATGACCCCTATTTCAAACTAATTTTGTAGCCCATATTACACCTATTTTTTATCGATCCTTTCTTAAATAAGGCCTCTAAATGGCTCTAATATGGCTTCCAAAATATCCTCCTTTCTATTTATTTTCCCTATTTTGGTGGTTAATTTGCATGTGTTTATGCATGCATCATGCCTAGTCTTGTCCTTCGCAACTAACCAATAGTGCACTAGGTATAATGAACAAAAGTGTATAAATTTTTAGGATGCATTTCTTTTTAACCGGTTATAATTCGTGTCCAAATATCAATTGTAACCACAATGAGCCTCCTTATTTACTATAACTATCCTGAGCTATCAATATCCCTAGATGGTGTCAACAAATTTCATGAACAATGTTGTTCTACATGATATGGGGAACCCTTAAGTATGAGAATAAAAATAAAGGAAGGATGCATTAGAAACAATTCCAAAAGGGAGTCGCAAGATTTGATCCCTATTGTGAGGGATTCATTTGTAGTAGACCAAAACTCAAATTCACATCAATGGAACAACTAACTTGGTTTTAGTGAGATAGGACCAAACCAATTTTCAAAACTATCACAAAAGACAAGGGAACTTAGTCAACCTTTTTTAATTAAAAAACTTCAAAGACACAAATGTTCAAAAAGTTCTTTACATCATGGCCAACTACACTACAACCAATGATAACAAAAATTTATCACGCAGTAGACCTTGCAACTTTTCATTTCTAATTGGTGGAGGCTCATTATCTTCCCTAGTTGTCATGCACCGAAGATCGGAATTTAATGGTCTTGCAATGATGGATAATTGCTTCTATTCTCAACCCAACAACTGGCTCCAACTATGAATTTGTAAGGATGGAGCCCTATGCCTATTAATGTCAATAATAAGCAATTATAATCCAATAGTGTTCCCATTCCATATTTAGAGTCGAAAATTTTGGCCATTAATTAAAGTTTGATGAGCAATGACCAATCATTCAAGGAATTTCAATTGTTGAAAGAGAATTCCTATCAAATAGGAAAGAGATTATTCTTCTTGTTTTGATACTCCCTTGGTCATGATTTACAATAAGAAGAAGATTTATGAACGTCTATATCATATCTATAACTGGAATTATCCCACAGCCACAATAATTAGTACCCAGAAAATCTCTTCAAATAAATTTACAAAATTGTAGCCAACCTTCAACAGTGTCTAATGCATATTGTCCCCAATGTCATTCTTAGGGATTCTCTAATTGCACCATATTGAAATAAGAAAAACCCCTCGTTAATGCCTCCCATAAGGCATTATCTTGTCTGATAATACACTTAGCAACATAAAATTGCATTAACTAATAGTTATTGCTACCAAGGATAACATTTTCTACACAATTGGTAAGATATTAGTTTTGACATGAACCATTTGACGTTCTTGCAATTAGTGCAAACGATGAAACTTTTGAGGACCAAAACAACCCAATATTGGGGTCTGGGAATTTGAACATTGTTGGTGATTTAATGGTTTTCGTTCAAAAGTGTTTAAGGTCCTCTAAGAACAAGCACCTCGTAGACTCTGAAACTTCTCCTATGCTTATAAGGATTATTATTCTTCTTAGAAAATTAGATGAATTTAAATTCTACCATGTAAAATAGGAGAATCATCATGAGGCAAATTTTCAAGCCAATATTGGTGTTGTGTTAGAACAAGGAGTCTTGATCGTTGATCAATCCAATCAAATATGTCACGTCCCATAATTTATCGAATAAAAAAACCATCGTTGGGAGACATTTGGAATAATGCAAGTATTAAAGAGCATCGATCAAACATGCACGAGTTATGTCTCGAGGAAGGGAAGGAATTTCTTGGGAGGTGGAGGAGGCAACTAGATGGTATTAACTACAGTTGTGGGCACTTGAATCCATGAACCATGTTTAAGGCAATGCGGAAATCCTTATGATGGTTATTAAATGCAAAGGCAAGTGAAGGCGGCTTCAGTACACTCTGCCAACAAATTCAAATGGATGCATATCAATTTGAATGTAATATGGTGATGGTGAGGATGGATGATCGTGCCTTGTATGATCTACATATGGGGAAGGATATTAAATGTGATATGATGGGCACTTCAATCGACAAGAAACAAGGAATTATATTAAGGAACTGGGTGATGCAGATCAACCATAGAATAATTCATGTGCAGGGAAGGATAGCTCGCAAAATGCCTTCTGCAAACCTTAACAAAAGTGTTAATAGTGCAGAGGAATAGGGAAATTTGAGCAATGAAAATATGGCGACCATGGTAGAAAAGATAGGGAAGAAAGTAATACATGAGGTTCAAGATCAAATTATGGTCGTTTTGACTCACCTTGTAGGGATTGGCAAGGATCTGGAGCTGCATTAGAAAGAAATGGAGCATTTGAACACTGGTATGATTAACTTGAATTTTAAGGTGGATACTATGGAGATAAAAGTAGAAATAGCTATTTTTGGTGTGCTCAAGGAGGTCTTAGAGTTGGGAGAAATGTCCACTTCCACTTCTCAGGCTGAAGGGGAGGCAGAATAGGAGCGATGCAGGTCTAAGTCGATCCTAGTTCC
This sequence comes from Pinus albicaulis, assembly GCA_034641835.2. Classification (NCBI taxonomy): domain Eukaryota; kingdom Viridiplantae; phylum Streptophyta; class Pinopsida; order Pinales; family Pinaceae; genus Pinus; species Pinus albicaulis. Next base: position 683,703,666 of record CM076583.1, read on the forward strand.
TAGTCAAACTATTGAAGCGGCCCAGGGGGACAATCCTTTGGAAAAGATGGAAAGCATTGGATAGTCAGTCACTTTACAGTTTATATGTTTTATCATGTTGTTAAATTTTGTGGTGTCGTTTGGAGAATCTATAGTATAAATGTTGTAAGTAGTATATTTATAAATAATAGGGGTAGTATCAAATACTCTCTAGATTAGTCTCTACAAATATTTGAAATATAGCAGATTTGGAATGTAAGGGATCTGGCCCGTTTCCAGCTTTGATATATAAAAATGCTACTTGTTTCCTATAAAATAAAATAAAAATAAAAACCCAATATCATTCAACACATTTAATTATAGCGAGGATTATTTCCTTTTAAGGCCAATGATTTGATTCATGGTCTTTAAATTAGCTAGAAATATACCCTGAAAGCTCATATTTTCCTTTTTCCTCTGCTAATAAAATTCATGCCCAATTATCTTTAAATGAATCTATTCGGTGGATTAATAGTCCATAAAATGTTGGATTAGACAGGTTTGTGTTTGGGATTCTCTTTACTTGAACTACTTTTATAATTTATGAATAAACTTTGAAAATGGTTCCAATATCTAAGAAATGTTGATATTGTTTCTTTAATTTTAATTGAGCTGAAAAATCATTAATTTTTTGGAAAATGAGTTGCATTTCAATTTTGACAAAAATACCCAAAATTTCTATTTCTATTATTTTAAATTTCCAAGTCCTCTAATAACCCTATACCATGCTTTTTGAGCAAGGCCATGAAATTTTTTGAAATTATTAACAAGTTCCAATGAAAAAGAAAAAGAAAAAAATTGTGTATTTATAATTAACTATAAAGTCTCAACATGGTGCAAGGGTATAATATATTCTTTGACAAAATTGCAAATGTGCATTCATTAATCCAAATGGCATTACACGCCATTTAGTCCTAATGGTTTGGAAAATGTCCTTTTGTGTTAGTAAATCATCTTTTATGGAGACTTGGTGGTGACCTAATTTGCAATCAAGTTTTAAAATTATTTTTCATTTTTCTAATATCCATTAATTACTTTTATTGGTAATGGAAATTTAATATATAGGGATATATTTTATTATCGTGTGAAGTTTGACCCTTTTTATTTTTGGAATGATTTTTTACTATATAATTTGTTTTCATGTCTAGAGGGATATAGTTAATTATTATGTGAGATTTGAAATTTACTTATGTGAGATTTGAAATTTACTTTCAGAATGGTTTTTTTAGTATATCAATATAAATCTATTTTAAATATGGTTCTATCAAACACTAAAAAGATCAATTTTTTTTTTTTTTTTAATCATGTAACTCTATTTCGTGTATTAATCCATTTATATTAAATGATAAAAAAAAATACAACTTAAGAAATTTAGTTTCTCTCAATGTTTAATAGATTTAGGTTTAAAATGTATCTATACATGTTTCATTTTTTGGATTTTGTTATGTACATTGATATATGTGTAATTATTTGTTTTTCTTATTACAAACTATTTTATTTTTTGGGTTTTGTTATGTACATTGATATATATGTGTAATTATTTGTTTTTCTTATTACAAACTAACTAATTTTTTTCCATTTGTATGAACAACTTGGAATCAAAAGAAATTTCATTATTATTATTATTTCCATATAAAATTAACAATATTTATTATTTTTAATTCTAACTCAAAAACAGGGTGCCAAGAGTAGGAGTGGTTATTCTCAACCCGATGGGAAATGTGAAATTGAATACAATTGGGAGTTAGACAATTGTGCAAATAATGTGGCAAAGGCATATGGATTATTGCAAGATGTCTTAGCCAAAGAAGCAAACATCAAATATTTAGTAGTGTTGTGAGATTTGCGGTTGGTTATCCATCACCTTGTTCATAGATCTTTTCCCAAAAGATTGCAAGTTGAGAAGCATTATTGATTGAATTAAGAATCTGAAACTAGCCTTCTCTACTATTAGCTTCTTTCATGTGTTGAAAATGAACAATTCTAATGCAAATTATCTCGTCAATAAAGTTGTAAACTTGGACACGGGAGTCCTTGTGAGAAATGGCATTTCTTCCCTCACAATTATTCCTTAACAATGGTTCTCCTATGTAGTGTAATTTTTTTCTGTATCTATAGGTTTTTTGGAGAATATATGCCTCCAAAGACCCTACATCCTTTAGGATAGTAAAACAACTAAATAGATTTTGAGAATAAAGCTCACCGTGAGATTACGAGTATAACTAGCCTCAAAAGATTTTCTTTTTATTCACTTGTTGTGCAAGCCACAATCCAAGAACGGATTTTAATTTTTAGACAATATCCTCATCATGGTTATAATAATAATAATAATTTAAAAAAACAAAAAACAAAAAAAATCTAAATTTGCATGTAAAATTAACAATACATATTTACTATTTCTAATTCTAACTCAAATCATAATCTAAATTTACTTTAAAAATATTGTTTCTATATTATTTTCACTTAAAGATTAACAATATTTATTATTTCTAATTTTAACTCATAAACATAAATCTAAATTTTCTATGTAAAATTAACAATACATATTTTATTATTTTTAGTTTTAAGACATAAATCTAAATTTGCTTTTAAAAGTGACTTTTTTTTTTAGTTTTAAGACATAAATCTAAATTTGCTTTAAAAGTGCCTCTTTTTTTTAAGAGGGGGGGTTTATAGAACGTGATGGAGCTGGGAGCTAGGGTTGTTGAAGAACTAGGGTATCTTAAGAATGCAGACAGCCATTGTTTGAGCGCTGATGGGGTAGCAATGACAGTTGGAGGTGATGTGATGCCCACATAGAAAATTGTAGTTGTTCGGTGCTCCAAGTTGTAGGAGGCCGCAGCTACAGGCAGATAGATCTTGATCTCAAAGGATGCAAAGCCTGCTAAGATCATGTGGGGGTTGAAAATATTGCGTAGGAATGCCCAACTTCAGGAATGTTTTGGCGAGGAGGAAGGACAGATCATTTAATCGGAGGATCATAAACTTCATCAATTTCAAAATATCTATAAATGGTGTGTCCACCCGCCGGGGGGTGTTCTTTTTTAGATTTCATTTGTTGATGCACATACGGGATTGCCAGTTTGTCTCCTCAACCCCGTCAAAACTACAGAGGAGTCGTCGGCCATCGTCTTGCATGGCCCAAACCTACAAGGAGAATCCCCCCTTTTGTTGAAAAATGTAACTAGGTTTGGTCTTCATAATGGCTTGTAATTATGAATTTATGTAATGAAGAAGACAAAGATAATAAAATGTATTTTGTAATGCTTGCCTCATGGGTTTCATGAGCAAGGAATTTTTATTATAGGTCAAAGACTTCTTCTTGATGTCTTTAGGAGTTTTTCGTCTTGTCATCAATATAATTTAGAGTTATGTATATGAAGTAATATTACACTTGTAAAGGGACAAATTATTGATGTAAATATAAGCTGCAAGACCTTGTCACTAAACTCCATCAATTCAGCTCAATGTATGTTGAATTTATCCATTGAACAAGTTGGCCTACCATCAAAAATATCATGCCGGCCTGGGACAATGGAACAATCCCTATATAAAGGGTGGACTGCGACCTCATTAGCACAAGAAGATTTCGGACAAGTCTGAGATTGAAGTGCGGAGATAAGTTTGCGGTTTGGTGTGTAGAAAGGAGGCAGTATAGCAAAGAAAGGAATTTGTCCAGCGAAGGAAGAGAGGTCCTCTTGGATCTCTGTTTTGGGCTAGTAACTTCTTGGTCAAGGTCTGCAACATTGATTCAAACAACAGCGCGTAGGGAGAGGATGTACAGCGAAGTAAAGAGGTTATCTAGTCTGCAATAGTATGCAAGGAAGGAAACTGAGATCAATGTGGGAGAGAGGCAGTGCTAGCCTCTATCATTGATCTCACACTCTCGTGTAAGCTCAGTGATATATATACAGCGTAAAGAAGGCAGCAAGGAAGAAGTTCATCACAGTGAAAGGAGATCTATCTTGGGCCACCAATATTCAAGGAAGACGAGATATATCACAGCAAGGAAAAGTCTCTTAGAGGTTGAGGCTAAATAAAAAGGAGATCACTATTTAGGGCTAGGAACCGAGCTTTCCTAGTGTTGGTGCAACATTGTGTAGAAAAGGAAGATCAACATAAGGAACCTAGAAGAGCAAGTGACAAGGGTCTTGGAGGCATATCAGTGTCAAGGGTCTTTGTCATGGTCTTGGTACTCGTCAATTGATGATCTATAAAAAGAATTATTATCGGGTGTTCCTCTCTAAGAGGGAGAGGTTTTGGCCCTGGCTTGAAAGCCTAAACATTGTGTCTCTTGTGCATTTGATAATTGACTTTATGAAGGACATAATAATCTAACGAAGATAAGACCTAAGTGAAAGAATCATAATGAAATCACAATTAATTATCAAGAAGAGAAATTTTAATAAAAGCCTTAATTTCTCAACATAGTTTCAAAGCTAAGGTGTTGAAGACAAGAAAGGACAGTTAGCAAGAAGACACGAGGATCAAACTTCAAAGAAGTTTTCAAGGATCAGTTTTCTAGAAGGTATCAAAGCAATGTAAAGGATATACATTGAAGAAAGACCTACAGTGAAGAATCAAACCCTAGATCCAAGAAGAAAGATCTTCATAATTTGCAAGAAGTTGATGAAACCCTCAAGCCATCAAGGAAAAGTAAGATCAAGGAGGTGACCTTTATCTTCAAAATTTATCTCGTGATTGAAGCCAATTCAACATTATTGGAGACATCATCAAGCCACCATCAAACCATCTTTGATCTTCATCAAGTATCCAAGGTAATCTACCTCTTTACACCACTATTGAAAAATTCAATCTAAGAGGGAGCTCCTACTGCCATCTACATTATCATCAAGAAGGAACCTGATAGAAGGAGAAAAGCATCTACTCAAGTAAGCATCCTGATGTCTTCATTTGAATCTGTCAAAATGACCTTTTGCAAGGAAAGCTACATATTATTTGGGTCCTCAAACTTTCTTGCATGGAAGAAAAGCACAGATGTGAACCTGATTGAGAATGAATTCATGGACTATGTCAAAGGATCTGCAACTCGACCTTCAAAAGAAGATACTCAAGCACATGCCAAATACATGAAGGGAGACATAAGAACCCAAAGGATTCTTATACAACACATAAAGGACTCTCTCATCCCCTATGTATCAAAACTAGAAACTTCAAAAGAAATAAATGACAAATTGGTGGAGTTGTTCTCAGTGAGTACTGCAGGGAAGTAATATCTCTGAGACAAGAACTATACAAGTTGAAGGTGTCAAGAGAGGAAGGAATAACTTCATATTTTATGAAGATTTCTGAAATAAGAGATCAACTGCCGGTATTGGGATAAGTAATGTCTCATAGAGAAATTACTATAGTGGTGCTAAATGCTCTACCAGAGGGATGGGGAAACTTCACTTCAAGTATCTATGGAAAGAAAGAAGCAACACCATTCCAGGATCTATGGTCTCTATGTAAGATAGTAGAATCTAGATTAAAAGCTAAAGTTGATACAAGATCAAATTAAGAAAATCAAGCCTATGCTGCCATGTCAAGGAGAAAGGGAAAAATTGGTAAATTTGGTCCTCAAAATAGAAAGAGAAATATGGACAAGATAATATGTTGTGGATGTAATGAACTTGGGCACTATAAAAAGGATTGTCCCAAATCTAAAAAGGAAGAAGCCCATGTCGTTGAAGAAATAGAAGAACCTGATTCAAAGAAGCCTAAGAAAGAATAAGTGAGAGATCTCTATTATGATTGAGATCATCTTCCTCTTTAAGAGGTATCTATCGGTTATAAAATAGTTTGTTAGGAAGCATTCTATATTAAATAGATGCAGCACTTTAGAATTGGCATCATGATGGAAGCATTGAAGGAGGAGCACTCGTCATCGAAGGATGTCTGAAATAAATATGACAACAATGCTATGAAATAAGTGGCTCTTGGGAACCTCACTAAAAATAACACTTACGGAACGCAATCATCTATATCAAGGGTAACACTTATGGAAGGCAGTCATCTATATCAAGGGTGATCATTCAGTAATCCATCTAGAAACGGGTGTTGATATTTTCTAATGGAATCCTCTTTGGATTCACTAGTTAGAAAGAAAGCAAGAGGTTTCATCAAGAATTTTAACTTGTAGAATTCAAGGATTAGGATATGATGACATATTGATGAAGCAGATCAAGGGAATGAAACTTTTCATTCTAAGGAAAACTGTTGCAGGATGACTCAAAAGGAAAAGAGACGAGGTACATATATATTTATCATTGTAACACGGGGTCGCGTCCCCCCACCTAGCGGTCGATTTTCCTCGCCCCTTCGCGCTCCAGGGTCGTGGGGACGTCTAGGGGGTGTTTCCCCTCACTCCCAAAAAACAGGAAACAAAGGGAAATGTGAGGGGGAGCACTTCCTCAAAATTAGGGGTTGAGGGGTCGTGAGGGGGCATACGGGGGTCATACGGGGGCGTGAGGGGTCGTGCGGGGCCCAAAAAAATGCGAATTTAAAATTTTATGCCGAATTTTTTATGTAGGTTTGCTTTTTTTGTTTTTTTCATTTTGTTTTCCTGCCTCCGCGGTTGCTACTGCCTCCTGCCTCCGTCGCCACTCCAGCTCCAACGACCGCCTCTCGTCGCTCTAGCTCCAGCTGCTACCTCTGTCGTCGCTCCAACGCCTGCTCATGGTCTCTAATATATATTTATGCATACCCTTTCAAATGATCATCACCATGACCTAGTGAACTTAATATAGATCATAAAATGCACACATAAATTATATATATTTCTGCAACCTTACCTTTTTCTTGTCTTCAATTGTCAAGAGTCAAATTTTTTCAATAAAGGTGCCTCTGACTCTTTCAACCATAGAAATTTCGTCAAGTTGCTTGCTTTGTCTTGGTTCATTTGTTCCTCGGAGATGTGCTCCAAATACTTCATATTCTAGTGATAATTTTGGTTTCTTCCATAGTGTTTCGGTCCCTTCCATCATAATCATAGACAAAATAATATTTCAATCAAAGCAAAAAGTTATAGTTATGTCCTTCTTGAAGATTTGTGACGAGGTCAACTTCAACATCAATTGTGAGTCTTCGAATCTTGATGACAAACTTTTGTTCTTATACTTAACCTCCAGATCATGCCTGAGGACTTCACACTACTGAAAGTATTTCGGATCCCACAGTGATGAACTTGTATTGTCCCTTTTATGCAGTGCGTCTGAATTCGCATTCTTGAATATTTGAGTAAACTTCTCAAGGATAGTTGCCACCGAGAGTAACTATAGTGTTGTAGAAGAGCTCGGAGCCATTTGTAGTTAGAAGTCATCATGAATGCTAGATCTCATTATAACATATTAGACTCCTAGTAACATTCCTTCTAAGGATTATATCAGTGCAGAGATACTAGGTTTCTTCTTTCGGCTTTTATACTCCTGATATTGTTCTTCATGTTTATTTGCTTGCTTAAGAAATTCCAGACATGTGTTTTTGGTTCCTTTGAGCATTACACATATGTCCTTTTGTCCTTTTTCCCTTCAGAACTTGCATGGATACAATTTGAATTAGTCATATTCTTTATCTTTTGTAAATATTTTGGATGCCTTGGATCTTCAAATATATTGTTTCAGATGCCCTAGAAAAGTACCATAGAACCAACTGTATAGGGTGACAGTGAATTGTAAGAGATTTCAAATGTTTGTTCCTGTAGCTTGCATTTGCATCATAGTATCTCTCCTCAGAGAGTGGATGGCTCAAGTGTCTATATCTCATAGAGGGTTCGGACATTTCTTCAAAACACAACATAGTATGTCACTTGGTTCTGCTTGGATTCGTATGCTTATTATAATATGATATCTTAAACTTTATTTTCATTGTACATTGCTAGTAGTTACATTACACAGTGACAAAGTTACAAACTTCTATGTATGATTGTTTGAAGTATGTTTTAAGTTTTAAGTTTTAAATTTGTTTTAGTTATATGATTCATCGATTTCTAATTTTATCATTTATCCTTCATGATGTAAGTGTTATATAATGATAAAGATAAAGATAGTTACAATATAAATATTAAATTTTCGATGATATATAATATATTTTTATATTTTATAATTTTTATGACCCCGACGTCCCCCCACATTTCCTGAAAATTGGTAGGGAGCTTTTGCATAGGCCACTCCCGCGTTTCCCTGCTCCCTCGCCCCCACCTCTAGGGTACTTGGTGGAACATTGATATTTATGCTTACATTGGATACTATGAAGTCATGTAATATGGTTGCAGGTAGTATACGTCTGTCTTTAGAAGTATGATCAAAGGAAAATAGCCTCCTTCGATGCACAGGTTTCCAAAAGGCATGATCCACACCAGATGAAATCAACATAATATGTCCTCATATGGAATATGAGGTGGTTGTACATAAACAAGGAACTGCATACTGAAGCTCCTGGGAATGAAATAAATTGGTGTGGAGAAAGGAACGAAGAAATTATGAGAAAAGCAACCATGATAAGAGGTAGTCAACATCCCAGGAAACCAAGAAGGCTTGACTAGAAAAATCTCCTGGGAAGATGTGTAGACTCTAATAGAAGTATGGAAAAGATGGAGACCCTTGACAATACATATCTTTATAAGATGTGTCAATCTATATGAAGGATGTTGATACCTACAAGAAGATGTATTTGTAATTGAATAATATCTGGATGAGTTTGTATGTCTTCCACAGTTGATAACCATATGGCAAAATGGAAGATCCTTGGAAGAAATAGGGTTCAAAGGAAAGCAGCTTGACATGAATCTAGACCAAATGAGAAGACCAATGGATCACTTTCTGATAAAAGACATGACTCATGGATGAAAGTGATCAACGATCTGTGCCCTATGAAAAGATCCCAAAGATGAAGACTCCTCTACTACGAAGAAATTCATGACATCAAAGAAAGTAGTTTTTCATGAGCAGTTAGGTGTTTCATCATTGATGTTGCAGGTCCCTGATTAAGAGTGAGCCTGGTAATAAGTTCCTTACTTGGAAGAAACTTAGTAATTCCCAAGTCGAGAGGGAGCTTAGGTACATTCCTTGTATAGGAATGAGTACATTCCTTTGTGGAATAGATCCTCCCTAGTTGAGAGGGAGAGATAGACACGTCATTCTGGTCTTCACCTGGAAAAACATAATGGAGGATTGGGTAATCATCTGACATCCGATACACTTTGAGGATGTGTTAGGGCATCCAAGATAAGAGTAGTCATGGAAGGACCCATATTCTTTGAGCACTAGGAATCCAAGATAAGAATAGTCCTGGACATACCTTGAGTGAACCCGGGTAGGGAATGATCCAAGAGAGACAATGATGAAAGTATCTATTCATCATTGGTCTTGCCAGCGTTGGAGCTCAAAGATCTCGTGGAGAGATGGAGTTGTTAGTCAAGGCTTTGCACTATGACAATGTTGGATGATATGATGCTATACAAATGTGATTACCAATTTGATTCTTCTTATGAGATTCTTCATATTAAGAGTGACCATGTACCATTATGAATACCTCCCTAGTTAAGAGGGAGTGTTGAAAAGTGTAACTAGGTTCAGTCTTCATAATTACTTGTAATTATGAATTTATGTAATGAAGAAGATAAATATAATAAAATGTATTTTGTAATGCTTGCCTCATGGGTTTCATGAGCAAGGAGTTTTTATTATAGGTCAAAGACTTCTTCTTGATGTCCTTAGGAGTTTGTCGTCTTGTCATAGATATAATTTAGAGTCTTGTATATGAAGTAATGTTACACTTGTAAAGGGACAAATTATTGATGTAAAGATAAGCTCCAAGTCCTTGTCACTAAGCTCCATCAAGTCAGCTCAATGTATGTTGAAGTTATCCATTGAATAAGTCGGCCTACCATCAAAAAGATCATGTCAACCTAGGACAGTGAAACAGTTCCTATATAAAGGGTGGACTGCGGCCTCATTAGCACAGGAAGATTTCGGACAAGTCTGAGATTGTAGTGCAGAGATAAGTTTGCGGTTTGGTGCGTAGAAAGGAGCCAGTGCAATGAAGAAAGGAGTTTGTCCAGCGAAGGAAGAGAGGTCCTCTTGGATCTCTTTTTTGGGCTAGTAACTTCCTGGTCAAGGTCTGCAACAGTGATCCGAACAGCAATGCGTAGGGAGAGGATGTACAATGAAGTAAAGAGGTTGTCTAGTTTGCAATAGTATGCGAGGAAGGAAACTGAGATCGATGCGGAGGAGTGGCAATGCTAGCCTCTGTCATTGATCTCACACTCTTGCATAAGCTCAGTGATATATATACAACGTAAAGAAGGAAACAAGGAAGAAGGTCATCACAGTGAAAGGAGATCTATCTTGGGCCACCAGTATTAAGGGAAGAAGAGGCCTATCACAGCAAGGAAAAGTCTCTAGGAGGCCGAGGCTAAATCAAGGAAGGGCAGAAAAAGGAGATCATTTTTTAGGGCTAGAAACCGAGCTTTCCTAGTGCTAGTGCAGAGAAAGAAGATCAACATAAGGAGCCTATAAGAGCAAGTGAGAAGGGTCTTGGAGGCATATTGGTGTCAATGGTATTTGGCATGGTCTTGGTACTCATCAATTGATGATCTATAAAAAGAATTATTATTGGGTTTTCCTCTCCAAGAGGGAGAGGTTTTGGCACTAGCTTGAAAGCCTAAACATTGTCTCTCTTGTGCATTTGATAATTGACTTGATGAACATAATAATCTAACGAAGATACGATCTAAGTGAAAGAAGCATAATGAAATCACAAGTAATTATCAATAAGAGAAATTTTAATAAAAGCCCTAATTTCTCAACACCTCTTTCACCGATTTGGGCAAGGACGGAAGAGCGGGAATAGGAAACCTTCTAGATCTTCATCAAGACACTAAATGGGAAGTCTTCCCTTTTATGGGTCACAGATTTGGACTCAGTGATAAACTTGAAGCAGTATATAGAAAAAGGCTAGGCATTCACGCAAAGTCACAATGTCTTCTTTTTTTAAAGAAAGTTGCTCCAAGATCCTTCTCAAATGAGAGATTACTACATCTCAAGAAACTCCACTATGACCCTGAACCTAAGGTTGTGTGGAGGTGCTTCGAGATCTAGGAAATATAGAGGTATTGTCTCTTATAAGGATGCGGCACAAGGGAAGGCTTGAATCCAGCAGATCTACCTCAATACAACCCAGAACATTACATTGTTGAACAAATGAAAAATATACCTTCCATTGAGGTTAACTTATCACAATTAAGCCATATTTTATCTGTTCTTCAATCTAGGATTATGATTTGTAGATTCAACGATTTTTGGCCCAAATCTGATGCATTGCACTAGTGGGTATTTTCAACTTGGACCCCCAACTATGATATTTATCTATGTTCCAAGGGTTTCTTTATTGTACAATTCAATACTCACGAAGATTTAAGGAGAGTAATAAGATGGGCCCTAGTTCTAGGGAAGAGCGGGGGTCTTCATTACTCCTTGGTTCTCAGATTTTGATGCCACAAAAACAGTGGTACAAAAAATGCCAGCGTAGGTGAGACTAGCAAACCTCCCCCTTCCTAGCACCACAAGGCCCTAGAGGAAATCAGAAACAACCTGGGGTCATTGAAAAAGATGGACCTTGAAAGAACGAAGAAAGGTGTATTTACCTTCACCAAAATATGTGGTAATAGACCTCAGTAAAGGTCTCTACCTGATCGCATTCACCTAAAACATAAAAACATTCAATGGACTCAATGTTTTGATTATGAAAACACGACATTCAAATGTTGAATATGTTACAAATAGGACATTTGCAGAATACATGCCTGGAGGCAAAAAAAAATAAACCAAAAAAAAAGGGTAGACTCACAAAACAAATGGATAGCAACCTTCTGATCCCTACCTCACGGAAGAAGAAGATGATGAAATCACAGAGAACCCTCCGAATCAAGCAAGAGGGGAAGCTCTGGTACAAAAAGGCAACACAACCCACATGCGGAATGACATAGCATCAGAAGATATCCAAGCACTACAACAGCAGAAACATGAGGCACACAAAGAAAATGGGACGTTGTGTACAAAAAGAGTTCATGCTTATGGAAGTTCAGATTCAAACAAAGAACCTCCACCAAAAACCGCAGGGAGTGAGCTGACAATGGTTCCAGCAGATCCCAACTCTGTGGCATGGCAGAACGTCTAGAAAAAGAAAGACAAAAAAGAAAAGTTAAGTGATTATTATCATACTTAACTTCACAAGCTTCTTATGCAATTTGTTCATTTTCTTTTTACTTTTGCACAAAAGACAACAGACTTCTCCCACTGAATGTGTTCAGCATTTACAGAATGTAATTTTGTTCCTTATTTAAGGTTAAATAAAATTACAGGTTTTATTCCCTTTCAAAAAAAACACAAACAAACAAAACACTAATATAACATCTCCCCCATACTGAGCTCCCCAATACTAAGCTTTAGAGCACCTAGAGTTTTAACAATAGAACCAAGATGAAAATGGTCTATTTAACCCTTTCTTTTAACCTCTATGATTGGTTTGTGGACTTCGCTGTCATCTCTCCGCAGCATAATTTTATTTCCTTCAACCAGACGATCCTTTGTGGACTTCGCTGTCATCTCTCCGCAGCATAATTTTATTTCCTTCAACCAGACGATTATGAATCATTGGGATTTCTGTAGTTAAAGATTGTTTATCCCAAAATTGTCATGAGTGCTCATCACGATTTTCTTGGAATTAATTATTCATTTCCACTGGTATTTTCCAAATATACTGGAGAAGAAAATAAATAGTTTTAAAGGTACAAACCTGTTTTATAACTTTATTTTGTGCTTGATAGGATCCCTGATGATGTGATCTGCACATACAACTTCAACCCGTTCCTGAATAATAACATATTGCGCCCTGGGCATCGTGACTGTTTACATAGGCACATAATACAAACAGCTTTCAAAAACGATATATGGTCCAATGTTATCCATGAATGGACCTTCAAGACCAATGTCATGCTGAGAATTTTATATATGTACAAAGCGTGTTTGTACAAGTCATTCATCAATATTGATAGGGACACGAGTAACAAAATAATGATGGTTTGTTTTTCCGTCTATGTTTATCGGCATATAACTAGCAAAACTTCTTCCTATATTTTGACGAATGGACTAGATTCCACATGGTTTTACGCCACAAGGATGAATATCATTTACTACAGATGAGGAGTCGGTCCATTTCTATTGCCAAGGATGAATATCATTTACTACAGATGAGGAGTCAGTCCATTTCTATTGCTTGTGTTTTCTTCTTTGGTCATTTTGGGCTGCGGTGATTAAATTAAATGTAAATATTCCGTGGGTAGATGATGTAGACAACCATTGGATTTTTTGCGATGGGGCAACCCTAAAGCCTTAACATATCTAACATTGTTATTTTGCTTTCTTCCTTGGTAGCACAACATATTTTACTTCATTTGTATCCGTCGCCACATATATAGAGAGGGAACCATTCACGAGCAAACTTAACATGCATGTTCGGAAATCTACAGAAATGGCAAAAGCATATACTGACTACGGCTGCTCAATTCAACCCACTGTCCAAAATAATCGAGGCAACAATTCGTCCAGCCATTTAAATGGTTACACTATAGCTAATTAAAAAACAAAAACCAGAATTCAAAACCAGGTAATTTTGTTACAAATTTAGTACCCTAGAAGAGGATTTTATGGTTTACTTTCTGAGATTAGAAATGATCTGGCATAAACAAAGGCCTATTATCCAATAAAAATATGGAATACCAAAATTCATAACTTAATCCATAGAAACAAAGAAATCCAACAGATGATTTGATCTTGTATCTTTGGAATTGATTACCAGGGAGGTCAGCGATATCTTTGCCACCATAACTGCCTATTCCTTTTTTAACTTAGATCAACTTGTATCCTTTGAATTGATTACCTGGGAGGTCAGTGATATCTTTGCCATCATAGCTGCCTATTTTCTTTTAAATTAGATCAGATTGTAAGTAGAGTTTCCTAATTAATAAAGGTCAACATTCTTCCAAACAATTTTTTTCCCAAATACAAACAGAAGGCTGTATAATGTTCTTAAAGCATTTTAAGAAAATTTCTGATCTGACCTCGTAATTGTTTCACAAGAGCTAAAGACCATCAATCATAAGCCAAACAAATATAGAAAAATATCAACACTGATATGATGATATTGTTTAAAAGCACTTTAAGTTTACAATATGACGTCGTAATAATTTCAGAACGAAAAAACCACCAATAATAAGCCAAAAATTTACTGCATATATCAAGCACTGATTTTGCCATAGAATAATAACATTTAAAACTCCCAACAAAGAATCTCCATTCATGTGCAATTCATACTCGTTGTCCCTACAGCTGAACTGTTCCCATTAGTAATATTGCCATAAAATATGATAATTAGGGAAGGATACAGAAAATTTGTCACCTATGTGCTAGACACAAGAATGTAGGAATGTAAACCATTGCAGAAAGGTGGGATGTTACTTATTTTCCATTTGTCAGATTGCAACTTAATAAATTCATTTCCCATATCATTTTAGCAAACTGCTTTTAATCTAGGATGTTGCAAAAGAACTATTTGCTCCCCAATTGGGGCAGTGAACATATGAAACTCAATGGCATTTTCTCCTGGCTTATGATATTGATGAATATGACAGTAATTCAGATTCTCCATATAGTCTCGTAAAAAACACCCGAAGAACTTTAGACATTATCACCAATATAAGAATTCACATCTCCAAGAAGTGCTTTCATCTAAGCCTTGGAAAGATCCTATTCCTCCTTATAGTAGCTGACATCAATTCTTACCAACCTGAAACTCCGTATCACCATGAACTGCTTGAAGGGCTCAATATCAGAGCCTATGCAATATGCTACTCCTCATCTGAGTAATTGAACTTTATGGAGTGAGCCTGCAAATCAATCAAACCTCCCTTGTAACTACCCCGCTTCTTTTTCGTTTTTTCATGTCTGAAGTCCCTGAGAAATAGACAGAGACATCCAAATTCAAAAATTATCCCTCAATTCAATGGAAAAAGTATCTGATCTTGAAAGCATATTGTAATAGTCATATATCTGTTCTACCATTCATAGATTTTGCATGTAGAGGTATCCAAGCATAGAAACTATCAGTTTATGAAACTAAAGAATCAGCAAGCCAGTTCAAATTATAATCTTACTTTCCCTTGACTTGTCCCAGAACCTCTTGTGCTTTTGCACCATAACCCATTTCAGCACCGTCCTGCAATAATCACACAATGGTAATATATAGTATTCCTGATCAACCAGACGACTTTTATACATGAATATTTTGTATCAAAATAACAATTACAAGTTTGACCAACCAAAGTGGGTTACATTATGTACCTTAGCCCAGTAAGAGTTATTTTGAAGCCTAGGATCTGCAAACTCCACCTGACAAACAAGAATTCATAATGAAAAAAAAAAAAAAAAAATCTAGACATTAAACTGGCAAGAATAACATGCACAGATGAAAGACTACTAACATGTTTGGTATTCTAAAAGTTCAGAACTTCAACAAGTTTAAGCTTTGTAACTAGTATTGATCTATATCAGACTATAAGGTTTCTGCAAACTGCAAAAAAATTGCAGAAAGGAACTTACTTCTTGCACTTTTACCCTTTGAAAGGCTTTCGCTGCTGTTGACTGCAAAACAAGAACACAAGAAACAAACTTACGTAGTTCAGAAAAGATGAGATGAACTTATTATAACTAATCACATTTTTCCAAAAAAAATAGTATGCTACCATTCCTAAGACCATGCTTTTTCTAAAACACCTGTTTTGACGAGTACAATCAACATTATTACACCCCTGAGTAAGCAGATTCCCATAATACATAATTAGCATCGTGCATCCATAACATAGTAATGAAAGCCAAGAATAAGAGAGATGAGAATACTGATGAAAAAATAGGCTGAGTTAAATAGATAAGCATGATGCGGACCCAGTGACATTGACCTTACAAGGTGCAGGTCCACATCAAACATAGGCCACCTTACAGTATATTAGTGGGCAGATCTCAACAAGGACTGTATGTAATATGGCCAGGGTATGCTATAAATAGGAGCCTAGCAGACCACATTCTCACACATCATGACATAATTTCTCTCATTATTTAATGCACACTTCTCTCCTCTTGCTAGAAAAAAATTGGAATTGCAATCATTTTTAACCTAAACATTACACAGCCATAAATTTGCATATAAAATCAGTACGACCAATGATTTTGGTAACTGTACTTGTTCATTTGAAAAGGAAAATTTCTGCATGATTGCATTGGTTATAACTTATTCTCCTGGGTATAAACAAAGGATTATGTGTAGCAGGGGGGCCATCACCACCCGTATTGGACGCATCTCCTACAATTTTCCATATTTTGGGACTTAGAGACTGTAATGGTACATTCCCAAGGACACGGGAGACTTCCCATTTGTCCCCTAGAGTCAGACCCCCCAAAATAGGGACATTTAAGCAACATAGTCCTTCAATGGTTTTGGGGCTGTATAGACGTCCTATCCAAACCAATGCCCATGTGGCTTCAGTTCTCCAAAAAAAGTCGCTTGTTGGTTCAACATTCAGACCATGACAAATATTTGTCATGTAGGAATAACATTTAGCATGTTTTTCTCATAGGGTATATAATCACACCAAAAACTGTAACTCCCGTTGTTTAGAAGGTTCATGTACCCTATACAAATAATTTTGGGGATTTTAAAATCCAGACAAGGTCTTTTGGGCCTATTATTTAAGAATTGCTACTTTTTTTTTAATGTTGCATGTATTACTTCAAAAATCAAATCAGCACATCTTGGAATATGCAAACCCCGCATATAATAATTAAAGCAGGCATGTGAGCCTATGCACCTACAGAAAGAGACTCGAGGTCATGCAGAAAAGCATTGAATATGACTCACAAGTAGAGCCACCTCCTGTTTAAAACTCCTCAAAACCCCTAGACTAAAAGAAGAGGGGTCCTCCTAGAAAGTACAAGGATGCCACCACAAAAAAACTAGCAATTAATCAAATTGGGTGACAAGGGACTTATAATTGCCCAACCCATCCAAGACAGAGGACCCTTTAATGAAAGGAGCGCAGTAAAGAAGTGAAACTCTGCTTGAAACCATGTCAAAAGCACTTTTACAGCCTGAATTTCCAAAAAACATGCATAATCGTTTCTTCCGTGCCACAGAAACCAGAAGTAGCATCTATCACACCCTACCTTATGGAGCCTAAACTTGACAGTGAATCCTTGTCCGAGTAGAAGCTGTCCTTAGACCTTGTGCTTTAAAGATGAATATGAAGTTCCGATGGATTGACACCACCTCAAACAGTATTCCACATGATCCTCCATCTCCCAACGTTGTTCAAGTGAACGGCAACATCAGCAAAGTGCCTGACTTTAGCATAAAGATCCTATGAGGGGCAGGCTTCCTATTCCCTCATAGTCTATCCATCCAAACTAAGCCTAACCCATGTAAATATATTTTAAAAAGATACTCGATTGGGATCATGCAGTAAAGACTATCAACCATAAATTTATCCAAACCAGCGAGCTTTTGCTCATGGTTAAGAATGCACCATGTATGCCATCATTGTTGCACATGATTCCACAAAAAGAGATATTTCCTTGCCAATCTTTTACCAGTAAACCTAAAAAAGAGTCTCTCCTGCCTATGGGGAGATGGGAAAATCCAAATTGATCATGATGTCAAATCCCAATCCTCCCAAGGACCCTGAAACTGCCAAGACAAAAACCAATACACAGCTTGTCAAGCTGCCCACATAATCTTAAGAGGAGCAGAGCCAACAAGCATGAGGCCCTAAGCATTCCCAAGTATGTGGCATAACTAGAAAGCACCTTTGTTACACTACACATGTTGAGCCTATTCAATCTGATGCCAAACTAAAATATGCCAAGGAAGCTCCCCTTCCACAACATGCACTAGCCACTTACCAACAATGAATACCCCTTGGACACGAATGTCAAGAAGGCCAAAACCCCCTTGCTCCCATAGCAATGTGCAAACATCCCAAGCCACCAACAAAAGTCCTTTGCCCCTCCCTCCTCACCCCAAAGGAGACTTTTGAAAATGCGCTCTACCCATTTACAATCTACAATAGGCAGAAATGGGTAGGAAGAATGATATGTGCCCAACAATAAGACTCCTGTCAACAAACATAACTTTCCCTGCAGGAGGAAGTTCAGGTTGGATAGAAACTTGAAATTCCTTCTCAAACTTGGCAATAATCCACCACCACTGATTAGTGAGAGAAGACTGCACAAAGACAACAACAAAAATCAAAATATTGAACAATCTCTCCTAGTTTAGTAAGCTTCCACTTCTCAATCAGTCATAGAGGAGGGCCCCCTAATCAACAAGGAAGACCTCAGTTTTCTCCTCACCAATAATAACTCTAGTTGCTTTTGCAAATTTGTCAAAACCATAAATAATAAAAGAGTATCCTCCACAGGTTGTTGAGTCAATTCAAGAGTAAATATTGAATAATCTGCAAAAGGAATATTAATGATCAAGCTGCTGATTACCTTCGGAATAGATATACCTCTTACGTATTCTTACAATCTAGCAGCCTTCAACAAATAGCCAATAGCATCTATTACAATCACATTAATGTGAAAATTTCTGAACCTAAGTTACAGAGACCCTACTGCAGCTTTCTAATTTACTTCTCCTATTTGTTATGTTAAATTAACAAATTATTTTTCTGAATTATTCAGCAAAAACATCAAAGTAAATACCACTGCAGCCTACACATACATACAGCTCATTTACTGAAGCATAACGCACATATCACAAAGGTCACAGTGTTTTTTTGGACAATGTCCCCGAAAAAACCCAATGCAGGAAAACCGGTGCAGCAGCTCTTAGAGGGTTTATTTATTAAGCAGAATATCTGAATACAATCAAGGGCGCCAGCAGTGGTTTGCCCAACAGAGAAATCACGAAAAATGTACCTCTATCACTTGCAAATAGAAAATATGGCTGATTCAGCTGCGGCTTCACACCTTCTGAATAATGTTGAATACGAGCCCTTTATGGCCCGCTGGAAATCCCAGCGTTGCCTTTTCCGGCACTGTGTCAGCTCTGCGTAGCTGCTAGAGCCTTTGTGCAGCACAAGCTGCTCTAGCGTCACCCCTCTGGGCTCAGCGCTGCCTCTGCATCACCCTGAAGGGCCTACGTCAACTTCTGCGCTGCCTCTGCGTGAGCCTTGCTAGGCTGCGTCCCTCCTACTGGGTCTTTGCGCTACCTGATACGGGTCTGCCTCTCTACCTATGTATTCTCGGCCTTAGATCCGAATATCCCTCATCGATTTGCCCCTCACCAGCACTGCAAGCTTATTCGAAAATTCTCAGCAAACCGCACCCCAGAATTTCGACTTAGCTCAAGTGCTACTACTCTGTGTGTCTTCGCCAACTGAACCCAAGCCTTCCTTTAATACTTTTCTCGTTGAGAAATCAACAGTCGTGATCTAATCTCTCATCAACGAAAAATATTAGAAAAGACTTGATCCACATCACTTGGAACATTCTCACCCACATGTTTAAATTAATTCCCTTTAATGATTTAATTTCCCTAAGTTAGACTTAGGGTCTCCATTAAAATAATTAATTTTTGGAATAACTTAGGCTTCGGGTGGAATTTCTCCAAACGATTTTTGAGTCTTGGAGATCTCATGTCTTCTAGCCCCTCCACAAAGTTTCGAAGCTAGAGCACATCCGATGCTACCCAAAATCTCAACCTAAGTTGCATTGAAACGGATACGGATATGGGGTTGAAAACGGATACGGAAAATTTTCAAAAAAATTGGATACGATACGGCAGGAAGTGGCACACATATATATATTAAAAAAAAAAAAAATATATATATATATATATAACAAAATAACTTATAAGAATTAGAATCTTTCAATCTAGATTATATCTAAAAATACATACTCAATTACTGAATTATGATATTATCATCTATCATCATCATCAATTCAACATATATAATGTTTAAAACTTTTAAGTTTAAACATTGTCATCATTATGATTCAATCATTCAACATATCATCAAGTTTCTATTTCAATTTTCAAATTTCATTGTTCAATCATCAACATGATACATCATACAACTTACAACGTCAAAACCAAAATTAATAATGCACAGTCCACACTACATAAATGATAACATACTACAAACTTATAAAGTACAAAATGAACTATGAGTTGCAGTCTACTATCATTATTCAATGTTCATAATTCATATGACATGGTTGTTCAAAAGTTTAAAAGTTAAAACACCATCATAAATTACATTTACATATCATCAAATATGTCCTCAAGTTCATCCCTGTCAGTAAGAGGCTCCACATCCTCTCCAGAACTAGAAGTGGGAACATTGCTGCCATGTCCACTTGAAGATCCACCAATTGGTGATTCTGCATCAAACAAAGTCAAATGAGACATGGCATTCAATGTCCGATCCAAGTCAGGCAACTCTGGTTCCACATCCCATAATTTGGCAGCCCCAAATTTGCATTTGTCTCTCTTGTGTGACAGAAGGCGAAGGTTTGAATGAACATACACTAGTTCTGCAGCCTTCTTAGAGCCCAATCTGTTTCGCTTCACCGAATGGATGAAGCCATATGTACTCCAGTTCCTTTCTGCTGAAGAGGATCTAGCATGATGACCAATTTTTGGATATGTGGAAGTTCTCCACCATAGTAGTTCCACCATTCAATTGGACTCATTGCCCTCTTGTCCCGCATACAATCAATATCAGAACCCCAACCCTCTGATCCTACAAAATGAGCAAACTTTGAACGAATCTTAAGCCCAATTTCAGAATCTACAAAAAGCTTTCTAAAAGCCTTTTTAAATTCTTGTGAGACTTTTGAGTCTTTGCTTGGTGCAATTCTTTCTGGATCACTTAGCAACTCTGCAGCATAATATTTTGGATTCACTGCATAGGCCAAAAGGTGCAATGGGGTGGTCATCATGTTCCACCTTTTGGTCAATATATCTTTTATTTCTCCATAAAAGAATTCATTTGGGTCATTCTCCTTGGCATTTATAACCACCCTTATCTTCTCTATCATGGAATCAATGCCTTCATACACCTCTCTCAAATTAGGCATATCTGTGTCAAACATAAGAAGCAAATCCACTATTGGCTTGGTAAATGCCAAGAGGTACTCAACCTTATCCCACCATTCATCATCAACAACCAATTTTTTCACTACTTGTACTTTATCACTTTGGGATTGTCTCCATTGATTCCAAAGAGAACTGCATACAATTGATTGTAATGCATATTTCACCTGCATAAGCCTTATTAAGACTATGATGTGAAAAGCAAATCGAGTCTCCGCAACCTGCAGGTGCAAAATTGTCAATTATTAATGTTTCATTCAATAAATTAAAAATCATAATTTGATGTTACTAACTATTATGATTCACGAATCGTGAATGATGACATATTTGAATTTAAACTCTAGAAATAAAATTTAAAGGTTAGGTACCTTAAGAAGCTCCAACTTCGCAAATTCCTTGTAGATGTCTTGGGACATGTGGTGGTTTGTGATGAATGCTTGAATTTCCTTTGTCTCTTCAAAAATAACATGAATCCACTCAATTTGTTTACCCATCTTGCTCAACAGGAGGTTCAATGAATGTACATTATAAGAGTTCCAAAATATGTGTTGATATTTGCCTTCAATAATTAGACCTGCTACTCTACACACCATTGCATTGTCATTTATTACCTGTACAACATTTTCTAGCCCCGCCAATTCAATTGCTTCAATCAAGATGTCAACGATGAATTGAGAATCTTTCAACTGCCCCTCACAATCCACTGCCTTCAAAAACGTTGACCCCTTTGGGCTTTGAACAATCACATTGATCAAAAGACCTATTCCTTTCATCTTTCCATCCATCAATTATGATGGATACCCCTAAAATGCGCCATGAATTACGAATGGGGCTTAATTTAGCCTCCAAATCTAACTTTTCAACACTGCCTTCAAAAACATTGACCCCTTTGGGCTTTGAGCAATCACACTTTGATCTTTCCATCCATCAATTATGATGGACATCTCTAAAATGCGCCATGAATTACGAATGGAGCTTAATTTAGCCTCCAAATCTAACTTTTCAGCACTCAACATTGTGGTGCATACCTTCTCATATCTAGGGCTCTTGAACCCTTTTGGGGCTTCATTCACTGCTTTTATCATCTTTGCCCAGTAAGGAGATCGCACAAGGTTAAAGGGAAGGTCATTTGCATAGATGCATTGAACTATAGTTGCATTTTCTATCTCTCGCGCATCATTATTAAAACTCCTTTCAAGCAGCCCCAAATTAGACCATTTTGAGCCAACAAGTCCATGAGAATGAAGTGGAGGTTTTTATGAAGATGCTCCCAACCTTGTTGGGTGTTTTAATTGAGAGGTAGGATTTGCCTCATTTGCTTTAGCATCCGCCTCATTTTGTTCTCTCTTTAGGTGGGCCACTACATATTCGAACCCCATTGTCTTTTAACCCAATTAAATGTGCTTTGACGCGTATGTATGATCCCTTGAACTCCTTTTGGCACTCACTGCAAACCCATGCCAATGATCCCCCTCCTTGGATCTTCCCAACAGTAGTTACATATTTCCAAAGTGGTGACTTTGGATCGACTTTCGGGGCAGGTTCAATTTCATGTTCCATTTCCTCTACCTCACGAATGACTGAGCTTGAAGTTGTCATGATTGATGATGCTGATGTAAATGGAACTGCAAAAAAAATTTGACAAATATTAAAAGATCGAAATTGTTAAATCAAGATTCAGAACTCTGTTTTATACATTAAATATTTGATTCTTGAGAGCACAACCCTAAGAGTAGCCTATCTATAGGAAGAAATTTCACTCAACTAACCATGGAGTCCGAACAAGATACCAGAAATACAAGATTACCAAATAAAAGGGAAATCAATTCACCTTACTTGACATTGGACAAGGCACCTATTATTATTATGATGATACACAGTATTCATCACAGCTCCTAAGTGTCATCATATTATGCAACTGTCAACAGTCCATCCAAAGTTCAAACAGTGCTTTAAATTTTAATCACAATACTCTGCTCTCATATTGAGATCTCTACAAAGTTGAAAACCCTAGTCATAATAGATCACTGGTATACTAAACCTTAGTCACAATTACTACAGTGTGCACATATGATACTAAAGATGGAAATGGAGTGCAAGACACCAGGATGATGTGTTGGCCTTCTCCCTTACTCCAGTACCCACATCACTGGCAGGTTTGTTTTGGGGTCATTTTTGGATTACAGCAGGCTCTCTAAAACAATGCCATATCCCAATGTTTTGGGATTTTGTTAGACAGTACTGATTAAACTCTTTCTATGACAGGACATGAACCTCACTAGGGCACGTAACGAAGAGTTTAAAACTTTAAACTTTAACATTTAAGGCATTTTAAAATTTAGAGCCTATTTAGTATTTTCAATTTTGTTATACCAAAAAAAAAGTTTAATAGTGAAGGGTCTGATCATTGATGGCTTGCCAATTTGGAGAACATGCCATTATCCTGAGGTAAATCATAAAGTTGTGTTCACTATTTGCAACAGATCACTGAATTGATTGATTGCTATTGCAACATTGTTGTTAATTTTTAAATGTTATTTACTTTCTGATTTCTGTGTTAAAACTTAAAGGAATACCAACAGTTGGCAGTAGCTACAGTTCATCTGCAAAATCGTTGATACCAGAGCTAAATGCAAAGTCTGAAACCAATTCACGCAAACAAAATCCAAATAAAAAGCACCAAGAAACCCAACCTGAAGAAAAAATGAAGCACGCTACACTTTGCACAGTCAGACCCGGACGTAGCAGCAAACTTGCAAATGCTGGAAGTTGGGACCTGGACGGCGGACGCTTGAACGATTGTTGGACAGTGGAACCTGGAACGAAGGTTGGACTGTTCGAACCCTGTAACCTGTAACCTGTAAGTCGGCAGAGGCAACGACAGGAGGCAAAGTTCAAACTTGCAAACTCAAAAAACTCAAAACAGTCAACAAGAGCAGCAAACGGGCAATCTCACGAGTGACGAGTGACAAAGAAAGCGAGTGGAATTTTCAATTGGAAAGCAGCTAGGTTAACCACTAAATTTTAGTCTTTCCAAATTGTGTCCGAATTTTAGAAATCATGTTCCATTCCCGGCGGCAGCGATTAAAAATCTTATAAATCGTGAAACGTTTTCATGTATTGCAGATACACTCAGAAATGAAACGATACATATTGATATTTTGCCAGATCCGGGTTTTAAAATCGACATGCATTTTATCATATTTCTGGAAACGGAATTTTTTTTTTTTTTAAATGGCGGAAATACATATCCCAAGTCACCTTGCCGTTTCAAAAAATCGGAATATGGGATAAAAACGTTTTTTGGCCACTTTTTTGGTGTATCGTACAGGTATCCGTACCCGAAACGGTGAACGGCGTTTCTGGGAGGCTAGCCTGACGTTTCCAGCAACTTAGATCTCAACACTCCCTCTTAGCGAGGAATGTGCTCTAGCAACACTTCACTCCAGAAGTGTTACTCTGATCTCTGGCATCGGTCCCCTACGTTGTTGATGCTTGGCCTGTTGCCCCTCATCCACTGCGTTGTTGCTCTTTGTACTGCTGCCCATGTCACTGCCACTGTCACTGCCTCATATGTACTATAGCTCCCTCTCAAATGCTACACCATGCTGCCCATAACACTGCCACTGCTTACTACTGCACTGCAACTCAGTTGCTGAGAAGCAAGCAACTGAAGGACATCACCCAAAATACTGACGAACAACTCAGTTTGGTTGCATCTCGATACCGAAGCATCCTCTGTTGTTGCTCTGCGCTGACCCTCTGAAGCTTTAGGTTGTCTGCTGCTCTACACTGCGTAAGCATTGCCTTTGCGCAGCTGAAATCCCATCAGCCTCTGCTTTGTTGCTTCCATGCTGTCGCTGCCTCTCCTTTGTGTTGCTTCAGTCTTCAATGTCCCAGCACTGCCATAGTGCCTCCATGATCGTCTGCACCAACTAACTCCAGTCATCCTGCTACTGTCTTTAAGGGCTCCCGTAGCTCGAATGTGATCCAAGAGTTTGGGCACCTCAAGGATCCTGCCCCTCATCTGCAGTTCAAGAGAACTACAGATCAATGTTGCCCCACCTCTTCTCTCGAGGTACATGAGCACTCGTGGCAACATCGTCATCGCTGCCACTATCCCCTTTGGTTGTCACAACCTTGGAATCTGAATCTTCCTTGCCCTTCTTCTTCTGAGGACAAGTATTGGCAAAGTGTCCCAATTCACCACATCTGAAGCACCGAACCTTTGAGAGATCCTTCTTCTTCTTCCCTTGTTGCTGCCTTTGTCCCTTCGATGTTAGAGCTACATCTTCCTCCTCTTTCTTTACCTTGGCTCCTTCGTTGGTGCTACCCCTCTTGGTTATTCTCTTGATTTCTTCCTGACGAAGGATTGCCCACATGTATTCCCAGTTTGGGAGTTGTGCTCTGCCCAAAATACTTTGGACAAATATATCCCAATCATCGGTGACTACATTGAGGGCAGTCCTCACCAAGAGACCATCATCAAGAGTTTCCCCCATCGCAACTAGTTGATCTCGAATAGCCTTCATTCAGAAGAGGAAGGGATCAATCTCCTCTCCCCTGTGCATCGAAAACAGTCGCATCTGATTCTCCAAAAGAATCTTCCTCTGGATGGAGCTACCTTGATACAATGTTTCCAGTGCATGCCACATTTCATTTGTCGTCTTCTTTTCGGCAATATGTGGGACCACGTGATCTTTCACCCCATCCATGATAAAGCGCTTAGCCCGCGCCTGATTTTCCTCATACTTCTTTAGAGGATCAGCATCAACTGGGACGGCCACAACGCTCTCGACATGTTCTTTGATACGATACTCATCAAGGACTGACAAGATCCTTGCATTCCAGATGACAAAGTTAGACACATCGTCCAACATGTCCTGATCTCTCAATCCGTGTGAGGCCATCTCTGCTCAAAAAAAAATGTCGAAGCAAAAAGGCTCTTCTCCCTTCTATTGCTGCTACTCTCATCAAGAGACTGGATCTAGGGTTCTTGGTGATAGAAACCCTCTAGAGACTATGCTCCCTCTGACTAGTGATTTCCCACCAGGAAATCCTCCACCAACTCTGTCAAATCACTTCACCGATCGAATCTCAGATTTCTTGGCTAGAAAATTTGTTGAGGAAATGTTCCCCCTTACTTTGTCAACCTTGCGAGACATTATTCTGCACCGACAGAAACAATGCCCCACCAGCAACTTCGACGATCAGAAAATTGTACTTCCAGCCATGGCAACCGGCACAACGTCACTCCCTCTTGGACTGCGTCACCCTCTAGGTCAGCTCTGCGTGAGCTTGACAGGCTCTGTGTCACCCCTGTTGAGTCTGTGTTGTCCCTTTGATGTTGCGCTGCCTCTTTCTGGATCTGTGTGGCTTTAGCTACCCTCCTACAGCAAAAAATCTTCAGCTCTTTGTTGATGGCTTCAGCTTGATCTAGAATGGCTCTGATACCATATGAAAATTTTTGAACCTAAGTTACATAAACCCTACTGCAATTGTCTAATTTACTTCTCCTATTTGTTCTGTTAAATTAGCAAATTATTTTTCTCAATTATTCAGCAAAAATATCAAAGTAAATACTATTGCAGCCTACACATACATACAGATCATTTACTAAAGCATAACGCACATATCACGAAGGACACAGTATTTTTTTGGACAATGTCCCCGAAAAAACCAAATGCGGGAAAACTGGTGCAGCAGCTCTTTAGAGGGTTTGTTTATTAAGCGGAATATCTGAATACAATCAAGGGCACCAGCAGTGGTTTTCCCAACAGAGAAATCACAGCAAATGTACCTCTATCACTCGGAAACAAAAAATATGGTTGATTCAGTTGAGGCTTCACACCTTCTGAATAATGTTGAATACGAGCCCTTTCTGGCCCACTAGAAATCCCAGCACTGCCTCTCTCGGCACCGTGTCAGCTCTGCGTAGCTGCTAGAGCCTTTGTGCAACCTCTGTGCAGCACGGCCTACTCCTGCATCACCCCTCTGGGCTCAGAGTTGCCTCTGCGTCACCCTAAAGGGCCTGCGTCAGCCTATGTGTGAGCCTCGCTGGGCTGCGTCCCTCCTGCTGAGTCTTTACGATGCCTGAGACGGATCTGCCTCTCTACCTATGGATTCTCGGCCTCAGATCTGAATATCCCTCGTCGATCTGCCGTCACCAACACTGCAAGCTTATTCGAAAATTCTCAGAAAACCGCGCCCCAGAATTTCGACTTAGCTCAAGTGCTACCACTTTGTGTGTCTTCTCCAACTAACCCCACCCAGGCCTTCCTTTAATACTTTTCTCGTTGAGAAATCAACGGTCGTGATCTAATCTCTAATCAACGGCTAAGATTATAAAAGACTTTATCCACGTCACTTAGAACATTATCACCCACATGTTTAAATTAATTCCTTTTAATTATTTAATTTCCCTAAGTTAGACTTAGGGTCTCCATTAAAATAATTAATTTTTGGAATAACTTAGGCTCCAAGTGGAATTTCTCTAAACGATTTTTGGGTCTAGGAGATCTCATGTGTTCTAGCCCATCCACAAAGTTTCAGAGCTAGAGCACATCCGATGCTACTCAAAATCTCAACAATTAAAATAGGCAACAAGAGGGAATCTTCGCAAAGTAGAGAGTTGTAGCTTAATAGAGTCAAACAAGACACTATTCACACAAAACTCTAGACAGTGCATGCATGAAAAGGGACGCCACTGACCACTGAAATAAAGAGCCAAACCCCACCCAGTCCAAAATTTTAAGAATGAAGCTCCAGTCAATTTGCTTAGGCACTTTATCAAAGTCAATTTTCAGAAAGAGTGTCATTTGTCCAGACTCCCATGCCCATTCAAGCCCTTCTCAAGTAGTTAATAGATTATCAAGATCAAATCTCTTCTTAATAAAACTAGTTTGATTGTTGCACACTACCTAGACCAAAAGTCATATCCACTTGATCAAGGCTTTGGCCAATATTTTGTAGGAAATTTTAAGAAGAGTAATTGGGCACCCATCCACCCACCAAATCTCTTTTAACCCCTATAGGAATTGCTACTTTTATCGAGTTGTACTCTAGTCATATGCTCTAAAATCTTTGTTCTCAATTTGTGTCTCTTTAATATTGTTTAATTTGAGGGTACATTCCAGACATCCATGAAGCCCATCCCCTGAACTCAATGCAACATAGATTTACTTTCATAAACATGTCTTCATGAGCCTCAGATTTCACCTTAGTATTCATGATCATAAGCTTGTAGTAGGACTATCCCCGCACTAAGAGAAAATATTGAATTCATATCATTGATTACCTACACTAGGGAACAATACCTTGTTATCATCTTCAAGAGTTAACTACATATGTATATAAATGACTTATATTGGCTTACCACCTTTGTGGGTCAATACCTTTAACTATTATTCTACACTACAATACACTAAGTGATAATGAATATGTCCAATTAGTCAAACCACATTGGTGATCAAGGACTATCTGAGAGCTCCAAAGGTCAAACAAATGACAAATTGCAATGCATTCCAAGTGGTCTTAATGTTTTGAGATTCAACTGCATGTTAGGTTTGGTCTTGGCTATACAATATCTCCTCACTCAAGCTACCAAAAATGATATATATATATATATCAGAAACTATTCCTTGAGTGAGGAGATAGTGTAGGCTAATATTTTTGTTCGAATCCTCTTTCGGAGAGGTGTAAAATCCATATATAATATGTCTTAATCCGATGAGCAGAACATTTATTTTGAATTTATTATTCTTAATAAATTATATGTGCAGGTCGGCCTCAAGGTTGCACGCCCCCAGCAGATGTGTCACACGCCCCAATGATGGATATAAATACAGGAAAAGTTGGAGAGCATTTCATCACAACACAACTCACATCTTCCTCTCTCATCTGAAATAGTACGAGCTACCTGGAGGACGAGTTTCAGCCACACTTGTGAAGGAGAAAGAGGACAGACCGTACGGCTGAGTTGAAGGACGATTTTTCTGCTGCTAGGGTTTCGCAGAAAGTTTGACCAGCGTTGACTTTGGTCAACGCATGGTCCAATCAAGCTGAAAACTTGTGGGAAGTTCGATTTATGAAGGCCGTACTACTTGGCACAGAAATCGAGGTCAAAGGGTTGACCGTTTTGCTGCTGCGTTGACTTTTAGCTTGCTGCCCTGCGTTGACTTTTTCAGGACAGCGTTGACTTTTGTGGAGTTGACTTGGGTTGACTCATTTGCTGATTGGAGGTCTGTTGTGACACAAGCTGGGCTGGCTGACCAAGGAGACTTTGCTGGTTGAAGCATCCTGTTGACCGCCGTAACGAACACACACATTTTCCTGTTTCTGATTTGTCTTCTGTAAGATCTACTTATATGTTCTATCTGCATTTTGCTTAACTATTTGTATGATTGCTGTAAGAAAAGTAAAACTGCTCTTAGCATAGAACATCTACAAAAATTTACATGGTATCGGAGCTAAGGTGAAGACAAACTCTATCTTTAGCAATCATCACCGGAAGAAATGGGTTCCACTAGTCTTGAATTCAAAGAGAATGACAAGCTGACCGGAAGTAATGACTTCCATGCCTGGAAGATGATATTAGATCTCAAATTGGAAGATCATGATCTCTTGGATCATGTGATGGGGAAGATTCAAGAACCTCCATCCAATGCCTCTGCAGCTGTTAGAAACAAGTATAAGAAGGGAGAAATCAGAGCAAAGCTGCTGATCAGGGAATCCATAAATAAGACTCTGGTTGCCTACATATCTGAACTAGGCACATCCAAGGAGATGTATGACAAATTGATACTTATGTTCCAAGTAAACAATGTGAACCAAGTGCTATTCCTCAAGAACAAGTTGAAGAATATGAAGAAGGGCCGAGATGAGTCTGTTCAAACTTTCTTTCTGAAGTTGACCGAAACCAGGAACAATCTGCTAGCTATTGGGGAGATAATAGCTGATCGTAAGATGGTTCTCACCGCACTTGGAGGACTTCCATATGAATGGCAAGTATTCACAACTACCATTCTCAACAATAATACCATTCCTAACTTTGATGAGCTTCTGTCTAGATGTATGCAAGAAGAAACAAGGATGAAGGAATTAGATAATGAAAGAAATGCTGCCTATGGTGCTCATTCCCGAAAGAAGAACTCTGGTGGTTCTAAGGACAAAGGAAGGACAAAGACTCAAGAGAAGAAGGGTAAATGTTTCACCTGCCATAGGCCTGGACACTATGCTAGAGAATGCCCCTTCAAGAAGGATTCTCCTGATAGTGACGATAGCAACAACAACCGAAGAAATGGGAATCGAAGAAATGACAAATCCAAAGGAAAGAGGAAGGCTCACTTTGGAGGAAACAATCAACCTTCTAAAAGGTCCAGAAATACCAGGTATGAGGAGTCTAATGTTGTTGATAAAAGAAATGAGTATATTCTAGTATCTGCTCTCTCAGCTGCATCTCCGCCCGACACTATGATGTCTGGCTAATCGATAGTGGTGCCTCAAGACACATCACCGGATTCAAGGAAGCACTTTCTGACATGGTTGAAAGGGATACTAATCTCGAAATTATCCTTGGGGATAATGCCACTTATCCTGTGAAAGGAACAGGGACTGTGACCCTCCACTTGTCTCAAGGACAAGTCCTTCGTTTGCAAGATGTACTCTATGTACCTAAATTGAAGAAGAACCTTGTGTCTGTATCCGCCATGGAAGACAAAGGATTCAATGTAACTTTCTCTGATGGAAAGGTGCTCATGTGGAAGAAGAGCTTCAAGGAAGCTATCTCAATTGGTTTTAGAGTTGGTACACTCTACCAGGTTAGAGGGAGTCCGTTGGGAGCTATGACTTGTGATACTATCCGTCAAACCGAACTATGGCACCGAAGATTTGGACACCTTCATTACAAGGCCCTTCCCGAAGCAAGGAAGGTGGTGACAGGGATGCCTGACTTTGGAAATAATCATGAAGGTGTATGTAAGGGCTGTGCTGAAGGAAAACATACAAGAGGACCTTTCCCCTCAAGTGTCACAAAGACATCTGATATATTGCAACTGGTCCATTCTGATCTATCTGGTATGTTGCCCGTGACATCCCTGGGGGGATGTTCTTACTACATGACATTTACTGATGACTTCTCTCGCAAAACTTGGATATACTTCTTGAAGAAGAAGGATGAGGCTTTCATGTGGTTCCGTACCTTCAAAGCCTTGGTGGAAAACATGACCGGAAAGAAGATCAAGATTTTGAGGACTGACAATGGCACTGAATATGAGTCAAATGAGTTCAAAGACTTTTGCAGAGAAGCTGGCATTAAGAGGGAGACTACCACTGCATATACTCCTGAGCAGAATGGTGTTGCTGAAAGCAAGAATAGGACTATTGTGGAAGCTGCCCGTGCCATGCTATGTGACCAGGGTCTACCGAAGTTTCTGTGGGGAGAAGCTGCAAATACTGCTGTGTATATTCAAAACCGATGCCCTCATTCCGCTCTGGACTCCAAAACTCCCGAAGAGGTTTTCTCTGGTAAGAAACTTGATGTCTCACATTTTAGAATTTTTGGATGTCCTGTCTATTTTCATGTGCCGAAAGAAAAGAGAAGTAAGCTGGATGCTACTGGGAAGAAAGGAATGTTGGGAAGAAAGGAATGTTTGTGGGCTACAGTGAGACTTCTAAGGCATATAGAGTCTATGTACCTGGTCAAAGGGAAGTAGAGATAAGCCATGATGTCACTTTTGACGAAGATGCCTCCCTGAAGAAAGTAGTAGATCTTCCTAGATCTGAAGAAAATCATGAAGAAAGGCCTGAAAATCTGGAAGAACCCCAGGATGAGACTATGCCTGATATTGAAGGGCCAATGGACCCTATTGATCCAACCCCTACACTGGGAAAGAGACCATCATGGCTCAGGGACACCCTCGAAGATGCTGAGGGTCATGCTGCCCCAAGAGGGACATTCCGGGAAAGCAAGAAGCTGTGTAGATACCAAGGGTATCTAGCTGCCATGAGTACTATTGTACAATCTGAACCTGGATCTTTTGAGGAAGCCGTAAAGCATCAAGTCTGGAAGGATGCTATGCAGGAAGAATATGAGTCCATAATGAAGAATGATGTCTGGGATGTGGTCCCGAGACCAAAGGACAAATCTGTTGTCACCGCGAAATGGCTCTACAAGATCAAACATGGATCTTATGGGAGTGCTGAAAAGTTCAAGGCAAGGTTTGTTGCCCGTGGCTTCTCTCAAAAGGAAGGAATTGACTATGATGACATATTTGCACCTGTGGCACGATATACCACCATTCGATCAATCATAACCCTTGCTGCTACGCAAGGATGGAGTCTTCATCAGATGGATGTCAAGACCGCTTTTCTGCATGGTGCAATAAAGGAAGAAGTGTATGTGGAACAACCTCTGGGATTTGAAGTTCAAAATCGAGACACTCATGTCTGCAGGTTGAAGAAAGCCCTCTATGGGTTAAAGCAAGCACCCAGAGCTTGGTACGAGAGGATGGATAGTTACTTGATGAAGCTGGGCTTCACTCGAAGTAATGCTGATCCGAACCTTTACTTCAAGGTTGTGCGGGAGAAGCCTCTCATTCTAGTGCTGTATGTGGACGACCTCTTCCTGACAGGTGCTGACCCTCTCATTCATCAATGTAAGAGGGAGCTCGCTGCTGAGTTCGAGATGAAGGACCTAGGACTGATGCACTACTTCCTAGGCCTGGAGGTCTGGCAGAGACCCGGAGAGATTTTCCTTTCTCAAGGAAAATACATTGTGAAGCTTCTGGAAAGATTTGGGATGGTGGATAATAAGTGGAGTATGCAACAGATGGAACTCAACTTTAAGAAGTTGAGTGGCGGCGGCTTCTTTGAGCCTATCTTGGCCAATCCCCTGCGAGTATCGTCGACTCATAGGAGCTTTGATGTTCTTAGTGAACACCCGTCCGGACATATGTT
This sequence comes from Pinus albicaulis, assembly GCA_034641835.2. Taxonomy (NCBI): domain Eukaryota; kingdom Viridiplantae; phylum Streptophyta; class Pinopsida; order Pinales; family Pinaceae; genus Pinus; species Pinus albicaulis. The sequence continues at coordinate 683,736,849 of CM076583.1, forward strand.
TTGCAGTGAACACTTTGAGTCAACAGATGGTTGAGCCTCATCATTTTCACTGGGTTGGTGCCAAAAATCTTTTGAGATATCTTCGGGGCACGATAAACCATGGGCTGAGATACACTGCCGGGAGTGTGATACTCCGTGGATATACTGATGCCGATTGGGCTGGCAGTGTGGTGGATCGTAAGAGCACATCTGGATGCTGCTTCAATCTTGGTTCTGCTTCGATCTCATGGATGAGCAGGAAGCAGAAGTCGGTGGCTTTGAGCACCGCGGAGACCGAATACATTGCTGCTAGTATGGCCTGTTGTGAAGCAGTTTGGTTGCGGAAGCTCTTTAGTGAGCTGTTTGGACATGTGCTAGATACCACTGTGATACTCTGTGATAATCAGAGTGGGATTCGTATGACTGAGAATCCTGTGTTCCACGACAGATCCAAGCATATTGATATCAGGTACCACTTTATCCGGGATATGGTACAGCGAGGCGCCGTAAGGCTCGATCATATAGGAACTGATGAGCAGGTCGCGGATATTCTCACTAAGCCCCTGGGGAAGGTCAAGTTCCTAACCTTCCGTGAGAATCTTGGTGTCGTGGAAAGACTCTATGATGTGGGTCCTGTTGGACGATGAGCTCTGGGAGCTCTGGGGGGCTTTGGGGATAGCTTCTCGGAGCTATAAGCACTCATAATGCTTCTGCCCCACCCTTGTGATTATTGAGCTGGTTCGCCTCTCATTTATCTGTGCCCCGTATGCATCCTACCCATTGAGTTCGGGGCTCATGGGAAGTACCTCTCATTTGGCCAATGAGGTGGGAAAAGCTAGAGACTATTAGCAAAGACTGATGGACGCATCAGAGATTGCCGTACTCTCTATCTAGGATGGCACGGTCCAACCACTTGATCTGGGATCAAGTTTTGTGAGGTCTGGGACCTCTGCCTGACTTCGGGTCAAATGAACCAACTTTGGGTTGGTTGGATACTCTTCATGAGTTTGATAGAGGTTTGGAACCTCTGGACTGATTATGTCAGTCGGGGGATGATGTCTTTGTGACTGACCCACTTCTGTTCTGAAATAATGAGGCCAGCAAAGCAAGTTACGGCGGGATGACGCACGATGTTTGATTGCACTGATGGATGGAGTTCTCCCTAGTTGAGAGGGAGTGTTAAATTTGGACAACTAGGTCCAAACTCCATGTTATGATGCTCAGATTAAGAGGCTAATATTTTTGTTCGAATCCTCTTTCGGAGAGGTGTAAAATCCATATATAATATGTCTTAATCCGATGAGCAGAACATTTATTTTGAATTTATTATTCTTAATAAATTATATGTGCAGGTCGGCCTTAAGGTTGCACGCCCCCAGCAGATGTGTCACACGCCCCAATGATGGATATAAATACAGGAAAAGTTGGAGAGCATTTCATCACAACACAACTCACATCTTCCTCTCTCATATGAAATAGTACGAGCTACCTGAAGGACGAGTTTCAGCCACACGTGTGAAGGAGAAAGAGGACAGACCGTACGGCTGAGTTGAAGGACGATTTTTCTGCTGCTAGGGTTTCGCAGAAAGTTTGACCAGCGTTGACTTTGGTCAACGCATGGTCCAATCAAGCTAAAAACTTGTGGGAAGTTCGATTTATGAAGGCCGTACTACTTGGCACAGAAATCGAGGTCAAAGGGTTGACCATTTTGCTGCTGCGTTGACTTTTAGCTTGCTGCCCTGCGTTGACTTTTTCAGGACAGCGTTGACTTTTGTAGAGTTGACTTGGGTTGACTCATTTGCTGATTGGAGGACTGTTGTGACACATGCTGGGCTGGCTGACCAAGGAGACTTTGCTGGTTGAAGCATCCTGTTTACCGCCGAAACGAACACACACATTTTCCTGTTTCTGATTTGTCTTCTGTAAGATCTACTTATATGTTCTATCTGCATTTTGCTTAACTATTTGTATGATTGCTGTAAGAAAAGTAAAACTGCTCTTAGCATAGAA